>BQNB010009744.1:0-85918 GCA_026074375.1 Tanacetum coccineum
AAAGCCAACTTGGTTGAAATGGAAAAATGCTTTAGTTTCCAAAGATAAAGGTGGTCTTGGTATCTCAAGCTTACATGCGTTGAATAGAGCTCTCATGTTTAAATGGGTGTGGCGTTTTCTATCCCAAAATTCTTTTTTATGGGCGCCTGTTATAAAATCTATTCATGGAGATCACGGGAAAATTGGAAAACATGTAAAAGCTTTGTACCCTTCAATATGGCTCGATATAGTATAGGAAGTGAATCTCTTAGCGAACCATGGCTTAAACTTGCTTAGTTTTATTCATAAAAAGCTGGGTAATTGTTTAGATACGTCGTTTTAGGAAGATGCTTGGCATGGGGACATTGCGTTTAAAAATATGTTTCCAAGGGCTTATGCGCTAGAAACATGTAAAAATATTAATGTGGCTTCGAAACTGTCCCATGATAATCTGTCCTATTCTTTTCGTTGAGATCCTAGGGGAGGTGTGGAACAAGACCAATATGGCGAGTTGATGGCGAAGTTTGAAGGAACTGTTCTTGTTAATATGAGGGATAGATGGGTGTGGTCATTGGAAGGTTCGGGTGACTTCTCCGTCGCCTCGGTTAGAAAGAAAATTGACGAGCTCATGTTATCGGCGGTTGCTTCTAGAACGTGTTGGATTAAAACGGTTCCTATTAAGGTGAATATTCTAGCTTGGAAAATAAAATTAGATTATTTGCCATCTAGATTGAACATTTCTCGTCGATGAATGGATATTGAATCTATTCTTTGCCCAACGTGCGGTAGGGCGGTGGAATCTACTAGGCATATTTTCTTCACTTGTCAAATTGCTAGGGATATTTTGCATAAGATCTCGTGTTGGTGGGACGTTATGTATGTGGAAGTATCCTCCTACGAAGAGTGGTTAGAGTGGATTTCGAATCTTCGTCTTACGATCAAGCACATGAAACTTTTCGAAGGAGTTTGTTATGTGATGTGGTGGCTCATATGGAGTTTTCGTAATAAAAGTATATTCGGTTCGGAGTCTCCATCAAAGGCAGTTATCTTAGAAGATGCGAGGTCTCGTTTTTTTATTGGTGTCGTTATAGATGTAAAGCTTCTTTTAGTTGGATTGGGTGGCTTAAAAACCCTCATCTTGTTACTTTGTAATTTTCTAGCTCATTGCTAGTTTTTTCTAATATAATTTGCCGTTCCAAAAAAAAAATGTTTCCGTACAATACAGGATTTCATAATTTAATCTCACTTATGTGCAAAGTATACTGAATGAGTTTTAAGTTTCTAGACAAAAAGTATTAAATGAAAGCACAACAATATTTAAGGTATAATTAACGTATAAAGTTTCCAAAATCTTTACAAAAACCATAATCTATTATTGGGACATAATATTATTAACCAATAGGTGACACATGGTTACAAATTAGAGGCAAAAAGCGGGGCTGAAACACAAAGTTTTGACATAGTCTTATAGGATAATATGCATAATGCTTTTAGCGCAAAAACTGGACCCAACGCTGTAACAAAGTTTTAAAACCTTTCTATTTAATTAACTTGCTCTCAAGGGAAAAGCTGTTAAACCTATCCTCAAATTGCAGTCTAAAGAAGTTTATAAACTGTTTCAAACTCTGTCATCCGGTATTGTTTCGTTGAATTTTGAAAGTACTGTAGGGAAATAATAATCTATACCTGATAATGATAACGTTATTATAATGATGAATAAACAAGTACAAAGCATAGATGATAAGCAATTACATAACTAATGAACACAAACAATGAAACAAAATCATAATTACAAAACCCTACAAAAAGCACGAACATCGGGTAACATTAATTGTTTCCGACCCGTTTTTGACCCGGTTGCAATAATTCAAACGACCCAATCCACACCCACTAACACATTGATAACACATTCATTCATATGCCACACACACTTATCTACCACAAACACACCTCTCTATCTCTCTTGCTCTCTCTATCTCTCTCTCTCTCTAAAACCGATCAAAAAATTGGTTTCGCTCTCTCTCTGACTGCATGTTGGGTTAAGTGACTTTACCATGGTGGTTACGTTGGGTTTTTGCGCCTGATTATACTATGTGTTGATTCGTGGTATGGTTGGGCTCTTGATTGATTGTATGGTTGGGTTCCTGACATTGAGAATCGTCTGGGAACATACAAAAAGGTATAAATTGTTTATATAAAAGTTTAGAAACAAAAAAAAATTGTTTAGGGTTTTCTTTCAATTTTGTGGTTTTAGAATTAGGGGTTGGTTATATTTTCTGGGTTTTGTTGGAATTATTGGTTGGTTTCGTTGGAATTAGAGTTGGGTTGTGATACATTTGGACTGAAATTAGGTGTTTGGAACTAGGGGTTGGCTATAATCTATGGCTTTTGTTGGAATTATTGTACTGTTGCTTCTGTGGTTTAGATGTTTACGGATGATGATGAGGGAAAGCCACCCGTATCTTGGCGGGGCATCACGAACCCGTGTTTGCAGCCATGGCGGGTCGTATACCCCTTTATTCGCATATATGATGTAAACAGTTTGTTTAGCCTTATTACAATCTTTGTGCGGGATGCGTTTGTGGCAGATGAATGTGTTATCAGTGTGTTAGTGGATTGTGTCTAGCAGGCATTGTACATAAGACTGTTCGCACAAACACAAATTATTGTAGCAACATTATTATATTACTTTTGATCCGATGGTTGATGCTCGCTTTTGTTTGCTGATGCTTGCGTGCCATTTGCTAGTGGCGCCAAAGAGATGTGATTATTTGCATTGTGGCGTGGTGAGCTTCCTAAGCTCGCAGCCATGACGAATACACCCTCTTTTTTCAACTCTTTACATATCCATACCCCTGGAACTTTGGTCGCTTATAATATTGGAATCTGCTCAATGTGCTTTCAATTGGTTTTTATCAGATGCGAATGATGCTAATATGAATCTTAACACTTCCAGGGAGTGTTCGGTATAATATGTACCGGCTGTTATTATTAACATTAACATATGTCACCACTATGATTGTCGTGCTTTCAATCAGCTTTTATGAGACGAGAATGTTGGCATATTATTTGCTTATTGCGGTTTCAATCAATTTATATGGGATTAAAATGGCAGTCATATTAGTTGTTAGAGGCTGTGATGAGTATGCAAGGGTTCGCGGGAGGTGAGATTATCCGCATCTTGGCGGGGCAACTCAGTACGGGTGCAGCCATGGCAGACATATCCTCTTTCATCGATTTTTAGCCTATTTGAGCCTCATGTACAATCATTTTGACACTTTGCAACGCGTTTTGACCTTTGAGTTTTTGATAGTGAGTTTACTTTGGTGGAAGTAAGTTGTGGTTTAAAAAGGCTTGAATCTGACAATGATAATCATGTGCTTTAATGAGTAATTATCAAACCAATAGCTTGCTGAAAACAATCATCCCTATCCCTGGGTAGCTATGGAAAGGTATGATCGCGAAAGTATTTTTTTTTTATTTCGTTAGTTAATGATTTCGTATAAACACAAATGGTTTGTGAAGTGGAAATCTAAGGACGTGACATTATATGTGCATATATTGCAGATGTGGTGTTGGATGATTTTACTCCTATGCTAACACTGGAAAGCAACTCAGATATGACGAGTCCTAGGTCAAACAACTTGAGCACATCTAATCATGTGTCTCTCGATAGTAGACATTGGAGTACTTCATTTGGCGGCTTAAGGTCGGGCCTTTGTCTTTATGTCATAGCTCTAAAATACGGCATAGCTTATACAATGTGTGAACACTATGTGTTAAGACTATATTAGTGTATCTCCATTGCTTATGGCTTATTTAGATTTTGGCTTATTTTTCATTATCTTATCTTCTTTGGGTTATTAAAAAATTAATTATTCAACCATATCATGTTACAATAAGTTTATATAGGGCTAACAAAATCATGTTACAATAAGCTTATATAGGGCCAATTTTTTTTTAAAATAAGCCAGAAAAGTGAGCTTATGAAACATAAATCGAAACCACATAAGCCATATTATTTTAAAAAGACTTGGTTAAAATTTTATGCGGATGAATGTTTAAGCTGGTAACTAATATAACTTGATATATTGATTTTAAGTTTGATATAATTTGATCTGAATTTAGATTTGATACATTGATTTTTTCTTCAATGATGTTTCTAGCGTCAAATGTGCACGCGACTGGTTTGGTCACTTCTATAAACAATGCTGGTGTAGCGAAAGCACCCTCATTGTGTGGGCATACACTGGAATCCGATGTTGCAGGTTTTTCAGCTTTACTCCTACTATTTGGAAGTTGTTTGCATATACGTGAGCTCTTATGTATTTGTGCATTTTGTAGGCGTAGTGCGGTTGGTAATTTTGTGTATGATGTAACAACTCACAGTGTCTGTTCTTCGAACGAATGTATAGCGCGTGCTGGTATTTCAGGTTTGTTTGCTTTCTTTCAGTCATATTGAATGGTGACTTACTACAAAAGAGCCGTGTAGTTTCAACTATATCATTTTACAAAGAGCTTAACTACGGTTTTTGGGTTGTGTCCACTATTCTCTCTTTATATATATATACATGACTTTTGGCATATTTCACGTGACTCATTATTACATAAAAATATACTGAAATAAATAAAATATGTAGTAGTATAAGATAGTTTCTTGAAAGGGGGAAATGTCAGCCGTAGGAATGGCAGTGACAAGCCAATAATTTGTCCCATTATTGTCTCTCTCGCTGGCCATTTCACCCATCTGTTTCATCTATACACTATTTAATATGCTGGCCCGACCCATCTGTTCTATCTATAGACTACGTACGTGTTGCTTTGGGAGAACACGTGTATCTACCTCAAACTCTCCCACACACAAAACACATACCAGATTAATCTCTCCCACCGTTCCAAAAACCACACCTTCCCACCGTTTACCAAGAAAAGGTAACTCAAACAACCACCGGCGATTAAAAATTAAAAATTGTTATTGTTTTGTATTCACGTTCAGGCCACCAGCGGTGGTTCGAAATGATCCGGTGATATGGGTTCAGGTACTAATTAAAGTTTATCTTATCTTGGATTTCTTATATCTTTTTTGTAAAAGATGAATTCATTAATTGATATTAGATTATAGGTTTTTTATAATCAATTTATTAATTCAAACTTAATTTATAACTTTTTTTATGATGTTAATAATGCATTATGAATTCTAGAACTTTCATAGAAGAGACATACCAAATAATGATAGCATAGCTCTCAGTATCCAATAGACATTGTCAAATGGGCATGTCATTGGGTTGGAAAACGGGTCATAGGAGTTTCAGTCGTTCAGGTCGTAATGGGTAATTTTTATAACAACTTGAAGCGTTGAACCCAGCTGGACTGACCTTGAAATGCTACAAAAGTGTAAATTTTTTCATAGAACAATTCATAAAGGTGTATACATATACACTTTGGTCGACTTTCAAACTGTTGGACCATTCAAACTATCCTTATTTAGCGAAACTTTTTATTTGACCCGTTTGAGATGAAGCAAATCCCAAACTAACCCCATTTACAAGTAACATAGTTGAAATTTCCACTTTTATGCTACATTATTACATGATAATAATTGCCGATGTATCAATGATAGTACTGCTATCTGTGTAACTCTGTAAACTCAAAATTTTCGGTATCAGAATGTAAGGATTACTGACATACAAGCTTAATATGTAGCAATTCGTAGAAAACATGAAAGTGAAAGGTCCAATAGCACATTGTTTTATATGTCTGGTCAACTATAAGTTTTAAGAAATATAATAGAGTAACTGATGATCAAATCAATAAGTAGGACTAAATTATGTCATTTAAATGGTGGAAGGTCCATACAGATTATGTAACCCATAGAGGCACACTACGTACATGAAAATAAATAGGATAATTAGCATAGATTGCATCATATTAATTATCATCTTTATGTATCTATTATGAAGCGAAAGTTTTGGACATGGGACTAATTAATGAAATAGCAATATAAAGTGATCCAATCTATAACATATATATATGGGGCTAACTATGACTGGATAAATATGATTTAGTAACTGTACGCCACCTCAACGATGACATGTCACCCATCAACTTTAAATATTAGTGATAACAATAACAATTAAGAAGAGTCATCATCATATTCATATTCATATTCTTATATAAATTACGATTTTCATCACATACACGTATCATCATCAAATCCACTTTTTTCCCTTTAGCTTCAATAACAATAACACGGTAAACTCAATTACACAAATATTTTCAATGATGGTATGTTTTATATCATATACTTTTTGATTATAACACGTTTACTTTATTTATTGTACAAATGAGCTTATGTCAAACCCTTCTGATCACATACACATATGTTTTATATCATAGCCATACGTATGTATTCTTTTCCTCAAAGTTACACAAAAACTGTAGTGTTGCTGCTACAAATGCCCTTGAATTAGGCATTGATATTGGACACATTGATGTCACTCTGCATCTAGGGTTTCCTGGTAGTATAGCTAGGTATATGGCATGAATTCGTTTTTTGATAATCGGTCCATTCTTTCATGTATTCTCCCCAAAGATAAAATGTCTCAAGTATTTTTTTTAGCTTATGTCAGCAAGCTGGAAGATTTGGAAGAAGAGAATAATCATCACTAGCTATATATGTTGCACTTGAAGGGCCACTTGACCAATATTTCATGAAATATCCTCAGAAACTCTTCAAAGGCGCAATTGAATGTTTCCACGTGGATGCTTAAAACCTGCAGATTCATTCAATAATTTTTACCATTGACAATCTATATTACGCTAAAGAATAATATCCTTTATAATTGTAGTCCTTTGTCTATATAGGTGCTTGAACAACACTTGGCCTGTGCATCATTTGAACTCCCATTAAGTGTGGTTCATGACGAAAAGTACTTTGGTCCATCTCTAAAATCTTTCTTGCAATCCCTTAAAAGAAAGGGATATGTTACTACAGATCCGTCTAGAGGCCCCACTGCTGAGATTTGGAACTACATTGGCCATGAGGTATACAATATTTAAGTATAGCAGTGTTAATGAAATTACTATTGCCAATGTTGACTTATACTTAGTTTATGTGTTACTTTTGAAATTTGGTAGTGATTACGTTTAAAGGTGATTAAGTATTCAACCTATTATGGAGTCTTAGACAAATTACACTTCTGATACAAGCAAAGTGCCTTTGGGCATAACCAGGCCCGTCATGGAAGGCCAGATCGACACCACCAAAGCCTTATGTAGGAGGACCATTGCACTACCTTGATAAGGCATTCTCATGGGCGATTGAACCAATCTGGTCCTAATCTATTTAAAGAGAAATAATCATATGGAGGTATCCATGCATGCTTAGATATATTTAATCAAAAACATGAGGTAAGCTACAAAATGTTTGTGCATACCAGGGTGTAGTATCTTTTCACGCAGGGCTATGGTCAAAATATCTTAATTTTAGTCTTTTCTTTCATATCAAATATCAGAATTAGTTTTTGGACTTGTGTGTCTTCATATTTGGTTAATTTCATGTCATTTTTTGTATTTTTTTCAGTCATCGGGGCACTTATAGGTGTTAGTGGTGCTGGAAAGACAACCTTGATGGATGTCTTAGCTGGCAGAAGACAGGTGGATACACTGAAGGAAATATATTCATTTCTAGATACCCAAAGAATCAATCAACCTTTGCTCGTGTTAGTGGCTATTGTGAACAAAATGATGTCCATTCACCAAATGTCACTGTGTCTGAATCTCTTTTGTACTCTGCATGGCTATGTCTATCTTTAGATGTCGATACAAAAACACGCAAGGTATTAACTTAGAACCTCATGTCTATTCTGGTATTTAAGTTTCACTCAGTGTTTTAATAATTATATTACTTGTTATTGATGATTAACATGCATGTATAATAGATATTTGTTGACGAATTGATGGAATTAGTAAAGCTTCATCCTTTAAGGAATGCTATGGGTGGGATTCCAGGAGTAGATGCTCTTACAATAGAACAACAGAAGAGGCTGACAATCGCCGTAGAGTTGGTGGCAAATCCATCGATCATTTTCATGGATGAACCAATATCTGGTCTTGATGCTAGAGCTGCAGCCATAGTCATGCGTACTATAAGAAAACACCAGTTTTGGTTTGTTTTATTTAAATATCATTAGTGTGTTTATGTAGGAACATGTCCGATCCAAAGAATAAAGATAGTTTATGGATTTGGTGTTTACAATTTTGTGGCTATTAATTGTCATAATGGACAATAGAAATTGCACATACATTTGTTTATTAAATTTTTTATGTCGATCAAATCTTAGAACTATTAGTTGGCAAGCGGTATCCAGGTTAGGGGATATCATGTCCATACTTATAAATTTAAGTTCATCAAACTTATAAGGTGTTAATATATCTTGAGGAAAATTAAGCAAACATTGCTATTTACTTATTTGTGTAAAAGTTAAGTTTATACTTCCTCGTGCAAACATAGATGGTTTTTATATTACTGGATGAACATCTTATCTATAATCCTGAATGGGTTCACTATATATCATACTAGCTCGAGCAACCTATGATAAGATTAACTGGAGCAGCCTCCATATTAACTACCATGTTATTATTTATGATAGCCCTTCTATTAATTCAGAGTCCACTTGTCTTAATTAATGCATTTGTAAGTTTCTGCTTAAAGGGTCTAGGTAATATATAGGTCACTATCGTGTCGTGTATCTTACGAAAGAATGTGAGCGATTATTATTGAGTTTGTCCTATAGAATGCAAGCTCAGGCCTATATGTTGTCCTTTATTTAGGTCTAAGCCAAGTCTTATGCTTAGGCCTCTATATTGTCCTATCATTCATGAATGAGTCAATAATCTATTGTTGTTTATGATTGTTGTTGTTTTAATATGGCATTTGGTTGTATTGATCTTCATTTAAGACATGCAGTAGGTTTGTTGCTTGGGTTAGTCAGCTTCTGCGTAATGTCCACTAATACGTTCTGTGCAGGTTGGAAGTTACTTGCTCGGTCATATATTCCTTATCTACTCTATGTTTTTTCCGTATGCCCTTTTCAGTAGGACATATCAATTATTTTTGTGTTTGATGCTCGATTTACATGAGATTTTTTTTATTTCAACCTAGATGTTTTAAGTTCAAATCGCAACAGGTATAAGGGTATTCAGAATCCTTTGCTTCATTTTTGTACTTTTAAGGGTCCTATGTCAAATTTTGATTAAAAGTCTTAAGCAATATATACAGGGTATACATGATTGCAGGTTATTTTATATTGATATGGCTGCTCTTATCGTTTGCATACAATTACGCTGTTTGGTGCTCGATTTATGTGCGATTATCTTTGTTTTAACCAAGATGTTTCAAGTTCAAATCGCACCGGGTATAAGTTTGTGCCAGTATTTTGTTTTCCAGACTTCATTTTTATTAGTTTAAGGTTCCTATGCCAAATTATCTTGATTAAAAAGTCTAAAACATATATACATGGTATATTTTTATATGGACATTGTTGCACTAAGTCGCTTGTAGTCAGTTACACTGTTGAGTTCTAGCAAAACCAAGAATGATGTTTGTTGACCACATAAAAAAATCTCAGCAGTCTATATCTTTTATCTATAAAGTTCTAAATAATTAAAGTTGGAAGACTTTTGCCACAACATAAAGAGGCATGTAATATGGCTTTAAAATCCGTTATTATGCCCTTTTCACGTGGGTCAAATGGTTTAGCATTCTAAACAGTGACAACTTCTATTTTTTGTGTAGGTTGTATCAAATAAATCAAATACTTTTTATCTTGCCACTTCAAGTAGGGTGATAAATAATAATTTTTTTGGAGCAAATAGTGCCCTTGTGTAACAAGGATGATCGGCTTATAGTGTGCTAAAGCAAATTACATAAATATTAATACTTCTATACCTTGGAGCATACGGTATAATGATTTTTGTGTTTCGCCAGTTCTATGTGGCACTCGCCAACCACTCGCCACGATACCACACTACTCGCCAGAAGCTCGCCACTGCCCTCGCCAGTTTCATTTCGCCGTTTAAATGACGCAAATGACGACAAAAAAATGTCTGTGGACATTTCTCAACGGCTAAAAATTTTTAAAACAATTTTTTTATCCTCTCTATTATTATATATATCCTCTACATCTTATTTTCAAAACACACTAAATCCTAAAAACTTTCTAATTCTCTCAAAAGTTTGCATAACATGATTTTGAAAAATCAAAAGCTTTGTTTGGTAAAAACATTATTTTAAACTTTTTTATAAGGTTTTGAATTATCGAGTATCTTTCAAGGTGAAAAATGAGATGTGATGAGTCAATGCCAATGATACATTGAAGAGATGTTTTGTTGTAGATCGATCGAAACAACTTTATAAATTGTAGTATATGATTTGCTTAGTATCGTACGTTTTATTGAATGTTACAATAGTTAAAACCGGATAAAAAAGTTTTGTGGGCCACACATGGCTAAAATACCTACATCCACCACTGCCTTAGATAGTTATATTTTAGGTATGATTTCATTTTGTTTTGATGTGTAACTAATCGTATGATGCTGGAATATTACATGTAAAGGGTTGTCAATCCAGGGTTCGTTCTGTATATGAAACAAACATTCTTCATGATGCCATACATTGGGTAAATAGTTTGAGTAAACAGCCTTTGGCTTTGCCTTTGATTATTACACAGCCATATTATCTATATTATTATGAAGCGAACCCGCCCGTTGGGCGGGTTATGTTACTAGTAGCAATATAAATGTATAAGTTAAAATCTATCATTTTTTTAGTATCGGTGGAAACAGACCGGGTACTGGGCAACGGTAGATGCATACAATTTTATAATTTACTGTTTATTTTTTTATTGCAGGTTATTTCATGTTAGCGTCTTGAAGAGGTCGCACATGCTCACAGTGAAGTAGGGAATTTTACGGCATGCTCCCTTTGAGTTAAGTAACATGGGTTGTTGTACATATACGAAATGCGGATTGGTTATAGTTTAAATGGTGCTAAGGTATTGGTGCAAAGATTCTGATTTTTTTTTATTTTGGAAAATAATTGAATTTTTTACTTTTAACTTACGACATTTCTAATCTGCTTATTCTGTTTGTTTAGTAATTTAATACAAGAGACTGTTTCACTTTTCTTTCTTTATAAAACACGACTGCTAGCTAATTTTATATGCTCTTAAATAGGCAAAATCCAGTTCTTCTGGTGTTGTTTGTTCTACCTGAGATGCAGCCTATTGAGCTACGATGTGAACAGAGAGTTGAATGATTCGTTGGAACAGAGAACTATCGGTGAGTCTGCGAATAATGGTTTTGATGTTGAACCTTATGCAAATTGCGTCTTGAGTTCATGATGAAGTAAGTGTTGCTACTTTTTTGTCTGATCAATTACTTATAAATGAATATGGATAGTTTAAATTGACTCATGATATTGATATAAAGTAACATTCACACGCAATTTTCCTTCGAGTATCTGGCCTATTGTTTGATTTCCTTGAAGTGTAACATGTTTGATGTGTTTTTGTTTGGATTTTCAATGGTCCTCTTAGATTTAAAGGAGACAGACCCAGGTTTGGTGACAGAGATGATTACCATGCTGGTCCAAAAGTGCCCGCTAAGGAATTCGCAAGTCAAAAGGATGGAGCTCCAGCTTGCTTTCAACAGGGTAAATACTACTACTGGATCATGAAATATAGACTTCTTACACGAACGCAACATGTTTTGTCGTGTTTGTTTTACTTTGTCGAGACTGCTTTATCTGCTCTTTGATACAGCTTAGCAGTTTCCATATCGATATACTACAACCTGTTTCTTAAATCTGTATCTTCTTGAAGTTCAGAAAGTGCATGGGATTTGCAAGTGGGACCAATGTGCTTATTTTACCTTTCTTGCGTATGTCGATACATGCAATTTTGTCCGACACTATATTGTGATTCTGACTCAGGCTTTTGAGCAAGTTTGATTAAGAATGATACACAAAACATAAAACATAACAACACCAGCCGAAACATCAACATTGCTCACGGCTAACCTGATGTGACGTTCGGTAGTCATCTCGCAGTGGAGCTGAGGTAGGCATACTTGTTATAATACATAAGAGACATAGCTGAGGCCCGTGTTTAACACATTTCCTTAAAATATCTCATGTGTACTAATACGACGGCGGGTGATTCCCAGGGTAAAACGGCCTAACAGAAGTTAAAAAATTCCCTTCAATGGACAGTTACAAAGTTAAAAAATAACGTAGTGTTTGGTACGTTGTAATCAAAGAGGGAATGTGATAGGTCACATGAATCTTGAATCAATCATATCAACATGTAAGATTAGAGAGAATGAGGGCAAGTAAAGGGAAAATCCAAATCTTATTATGGAGGGAAAATGAGAGTTAGTTACAATAGCATCACCTCTAATGAAGATTAGAGGTCTATTTATAGGCAATGGGAGGGAGGCTTCCCTTCCTATTTTCCTAACTTGTCAATACTAGTCCCTAGACTTTGGTTATTATGTTATTTCTTACGTAAAACATAATAAACCTTATTACAAGCTATATTGAACTAAACAAAATAAAGTATAATAACAAAATATAATAAAACCACATAATCGACACTTTTCATAAACCTAACAATCTCCCCCTAAGGGTCGATTATTCTGGGTGTTCCCTAATTGGTCCAAGTGGTCTTCCATTCACGTACATCTCCCATCTTCTCATTTGATCTCGATAATTCAATCGAACTTCAATCTCTTCTTCAAACAACTTAAGAAACTCAACTTCATCATTTGTGAGTTCTTTTTGCACATAGCCATACTTGACATCATTATAATAACTCTTTAGACCTTCAAGCGTTCTTCTCAGTGTTGCATCACAAAACTTATGTATCTCTGAAGGTCTCATCACCCTTTTCTCTTTCTTGCTATTAGTGTAAATGATTCCATGTACGGGCTCATAGACAATAGAAAACACATCATATTCTTCAATTCCTGGGAATGTAATTGTTGGTGCAGTGAGATTAATCTTCTGTTGATAGCTTTCGATTCCAAGTTGAAAATCGTGCACTCTTTCCCATATCACTAAACTCCCGATGAACACTAATAGAGACCATAGCAATCTTGTATTAGCATAATTAGGTACCTTATTATTCACGATCAATAGATACATGTCTTCAATGTCATTCTTATTGAGGTTCTTGTAATCTGGCTCGGTTATTGACACTATGCAATCATTAGCTCTTCTTGCCACAATCTCTGTGATAAACTTATGTTCATGACCCAATTCCCAGTATGTCTTGATGACTTGAACGATCTTAGAGTTTGAATAGATCTCTTCCTTCAGTCTTCCAGGTTCTTTCTGTCTCCTTATGTAGAAGATCTTCGTAGGAGGATTCTTCCGATTTTCATCACCATATCTTGCATAAGGATTAAACTTCTTTACACACTTATTAACCCATCTTGAAGGTAATCGAAACCGAATCACAGTTGATCGTTTTGTAACACTTGACTCAGCTGTCTCCGTAGCAGGGTTAGGTGACCTAGGGGCGCTAGGTGTCCTATGTGTTCCCTGGGTAGACTCAGTCGGTTATGACTGAGTCAGAGGAACATCTAGCCCAAACACCTATGCATACATCTTATAATGCTCCGTAAGTTTCATCTCATCTGTGATCATCCATGCTGGTATCCGCATCCCAACCTTGTTCTTGTTTCTTCCTGAATTGAAGATATTCTTCATAATATCATCATCTTTAAGATTGTGATAAGCATCTCGAGCACGTCTTGAAATGTCAGGAAAGATAGTCATATAATGATTGATGATGATCTTCGTACATCGTGGGTATGGGATCGAAGTGGTAGGATGATGAAGCGAATAGTAAATGCCTTCCCACATTAACTCCGCATAATCCACAAGAATGTTATTGACAAAGCAATATAACATTTTCATTAAGCTTATTAGGATTGCTTATTTTGATTTAGATTTGCTTATTAAGTTTAATTAGGCCCTTAGAAGCTTATTTGGTCTTAGCATTAAGCTTTAAATAGCTTATTCACTTAATCAGTTTAGACTTAAAGCTTTTTAAGCCTTAAGTCAAAACTGTGACTTGATTAAGCTTATTTCTAGCTTATTTTAAGCTTTCAGAAAAAGTTGTTTTACAAAAAGTGCTTGTTTTAGTATAAAAAAGCTTTTTCAAAAAGAAATTTTCAAAAATAAAAACATTTAGGAGTATAGGGAGGCCCCAGTTTCGAACCCGGGACCTCAACCTTAACTCCCAAACGTTTTAAACACACACTCCACTACCACTCGCCCTTGGGTCTTTTTCGTTTAGAGTTTGTAACATTTAATACTTAACCCCTTTTTGCCATTTAAAGCCTACAACCTTATTTAGCTTATTTACAGCTTATTCCAATAAGCTGTTGGATCCATTTTATTTTTCCCAGGATTAGAATAGCTTAAAGTAATTTCTGTAATTTTTTCAGAATTTTGAAAATTAGTTTAGTATTTTTAATTAATTTTTTAGATTAAAACTGTTTTTAATTCATAGTAAATTAAATAAAAGTCAAAAAAATATAATTCTTTTTTCTAAAATTATTTTTAATCATTTAGGACATTTAAAAATTAATTTTGCATTTGTAGGGTTAAAATTTGATAATTTAGGTTTTTTAAAGCTCGGGTTTTGATTCCCGTTATCGTTTTTAGTTTAAATCCTTAATTGCTTTCGTTTTTAGCTTGCCTTTATTTGTTTTTGCATGTTATTTGTAGAATTAGAATCCAAATCAAAATTTGATTATTCAAACACGCGATCACGAACTTAATCACGATTCTCAATTCACGCCTCGTCGGGATACGACTCGGGAAGGTTTTGGATTTTACTTTGGTCAAAAGTAAATCTTTTAAAAACCTTACGGAATACTTTCCTTTCATCATCAACATTTACAGGTGGAACAATATTGGTAACATCTACCATTGGAGTATCTTTATCTCTGGTTCCACCTCCGTGTCCTTTGTAGTCTCTTCCTCTTTTTCCTGAACAATCTCCACCTTCGGACTTTCCTTATCACTCCTAGGCTCTAACCTAGTGCCAGGAATAGATGTGTCATCATGCCTAGGGGTGAACAATCATCAACATTCTCAAACTCTTCAACAAGCTTCTCAATCTCCTCAGCTGCCAAGTGCTCGTATACCAGTGCCACATTTTCTCTTGCTTCTTTTCTTCCCACAGACTTTTGTGCTCAGAAAGACTTCTCTCATAGACTCTTTTACAACAACTCATTAGCCTTTTTCTGCTGAATAGGCACTAGAAAGGTGGGTGTTAGTCCGCAGCTTGCCTTGACGGTAATCGAAAACGGATCACAGTTGATCATTTTGGAACACTTGACTCAGCTGTCTTCGTAGCTGGGCTAGGAGAACCTAGGGCGCAATGTGTCCTATACGTTTCCCTGGGTAGACTCATCTGGCGTGACTGAGTCAGAGAGAACAGCTAGCCCAAAACACCATCTGCATACCTCTTATAATGCTATCGTAAGCTTCATTCATCTGTGATCATCCATGCTGGTATCCGCATCCCAACCTTGTTCTTGTTTCTTCCAGAATTGAAGATATTCTTCATAATATCATCCTCTTGGAATATTGTGAAAGCAACTCGAGCACGTCTGAAATGTCAGGAAAGATAGTCATAAAATGACTGACATGATCTTCGTAAATCTGGTTATGGATCCGAAGTGGCAGGATTGATGAAGCGAATAGTAAATTGGCCTTCCCAATAACTCCGCATAATCCACATGAATGTTATTGACAAAAGCAGTATAAACATTTGCAATTATCTGACAACGGAGGGTTGTCGCCATCCCCGTAACGCGTGTAGTCAAGCACTTGGAGAATATCTTGCATAACGTCTGCCAAGGCTGTAGAAGACCAGAATAATCTTGAATTGAAAACAAGTCTTGATTCCATTGTAAATCCAAGAACACTTTTTTGTAAAGATGTAACCATATCATAAGAATGAGGTGGGATGACACAAACGAAGCATGATTGTTATCATTGCTTGGAAGAACGAAGTGTTCTGAAGTCATCAGGTAAGGTAAGCTCTTTTTTTTATCCAGCAAGACTTGAGTCGATGCTTTGACAGTCTCCTACAAGTATGCCAGAAAAAACTGTGCCATATAAATCCAAGGGTACATATGCTGATAAGCTACAATGTTGAATCCGTAACGGAAGGAATCTCAATAATATTCATCCGAATCTTGCTACTCTGAAGGACATTGCACAGTTCCAACACACTTCTGTTCGCATCCATAAAGGTCATATCGCTTGTTTGGAGGACACAGTTCATCTGGATGAACATCAGCTGCATGTTGTTGTTGTGCCATGATGATAACTGAATGAATACAATTGAGGTGTTAGGAAACAAATAATTCTTTTGACATTTTTGTCTTTTTCCTCTCTGTCTGTTTTTATATGTTTCTGGTAATTCTTTTTGAACAATTATTGATCATTTTTGTTTCTCTGTGCTCGTTCTTGGTTTTTCTAGCACATGACATACTCTTTCTTCGAATTATATCTTTTTAATTTACCATTTTTTTGTGTGTTTTGGCATTTCTTTTTTGAACACACTTTTGATTTGCTTTTTCGCGTATGGATTTAGCTCTCTCTTTTTGTTTTTAGAATATCCTCACCATAAATTCTTTATGACATGATACTCTCTCAAGAAGAATGAAGATTTATCTTTTGATATTTGAAATCAAGACATAGTTTGAAAAATTCAGAGAGAAGATCCTTTAACTTCTTAAATTGTTTAAATAGAGTATCATTTTTGACACAATAACAGATTAAAGAACTTTTCAAAAATCATGTGACAAAACTTTTCATGATGTTGATAATATTGAATAATGTAATCACAAACCCACAACTGAATGGACACTAAGTCACTCACTCCTCATTCTGTTCAATTGCAAAAAACGGCCGTAGCCGGACATGACTTAGTCCACTTAAAACATTGAGATTT
Organism: Tanacetum coccineum; assembly: GCA_026074375.1. Lineage (NCBI taxonomy): Eukaryota > Viridiplantae > Streptophyta > Magnoliopsida > Asterales > Asteraceae > Tanacetum > Tanacetum coccineum. The sequence continues at coordinate 17,019 of BQNB010009744.1, forward strand.
GAAATTAACATATTCAAGTTATAAAACTTTGATTATTTTCACATAATTTGATTATTAAGCCTAAACCAAGAAATACAAACACATCTAATTCAATAATTGAAAGGACAGTAAAGATCACACACGATCCTCATTCTGCTCCATGCAGAAAATGGAGCGAGAATACCGGACAAGACTTAGCCACTTAAACAATTACGAATAGACATATATGATCCATAGCATAGAATTCATGAAAACTTGTTTCTTTGCCAAAATTATTTGTCATATTTTGAGCACACTAGAAACTGATCATTTTGTTTTTCACCGACATTCACACAATTACAATCATGAGGCAACAACATTATTATATTTACAAAACACTAAACAAATCACAAACAATTAAACTATATATCACCATTAACCTGACTGAGTTATAACTTTTGTTGACTACCGATGTTTGACCATTTGACCTTAACCTGTTTTAGACAATTAGACTTTTTACTGAGTTGCAACAATAATGACTTTTGTTACATAAACTCAATATCTCTAAGTGTTTAAATCAAGTGAATGATTATAACACTGTGCACAAAGAACTAAACCGTTAAAATAACAATTCGGTAATGTACAACCAAGTTTTAATCAAAACTCAATCCTAACCATCCTATGAACATTTTATGGCCTAAGTCCACTTTCTACACTAAATCTAGCCTAAATTATGCGCACAATATCATAACTACAAAACAGTATCATAACACAAACTCGGTAAACCTCATCTTTACCGAGTTCAAACTCGGTAATCCCAAATTACTTAAAAAACACCTAAGACATATTTATCCACTTACGTTTGAGTAAGAAGTGAAATAACAATCGTTGTAATGAACTTAGATAGCGTAAAACAAAAAAAAAAAAAAAAAAAAAAAACAACAAAATAATAAAACAAAAAAAAGTCACAAAAAAAAAAAACAACAAAAACAATTAAAGAATACAAAAAATAAAATTATAACACAAAAAATGCAAATAAAAAAAAAGAAAAAAAATTTCCAACAAAAACCAAGAACAAAAAAACAAAAAAATAACAAAAAAAAAATAATAAAAAAAAAACAAAAAAAAAACAAAAGATAAACAGACAACAAAAAAATAAAAAAAAAAAAAAAAGAAGTCAAACTAGAAAAATAAAAACAAAAACAAAAAATAAACAAAAAAAAACAAAAAAAAAAACCCCCCCCCAAAAAAAAAAAAAAAAGACAACAAAAAAAAAAAAAAAAAGAATTTCTAAAAAAAGAAAAAAAAAAAAAACAAAGAAAAAACAAAAAGCAATAAAAACAAAACAAAAAACAAAAAAAGTCAAAAAAACAAAATAACAGATAAGCAAAAAAGAAATAAATTGCCAAAAAAAGAATTAAAAAAAAAAAAATAAAAAGAAAAAAAAAATTTTCTACTCAACTCAAGAAAAAGGATTCGGTAAAAAAGAAAAGTAAAAAATGAAATTAAATCCTTTATATAGCCACCGAAAACAGTTTGAAAATTGACATTTTCAGTCCCTGTACTTAACTTTTACCGAAAACTGTTAAAAAATTGTCACATTCATCCGTACTTAGTATTACCGAAAAATTTTGAAAATTTACACACTCAGTCCTTGTACTTTAGCATTTCCAATTTTTTGTTTGTGAATTTACACAAACTCCCCCTTAAACAATGAATCTTTTCAAACACTCCCCCTTGAAATAACAATTATGTAAAATTCATAGTCCGAAAATGAAAAAATTGTTACCGTTTTCACCTAAAACTTCCCCTCTGAAAATATAAACATTTCCCAAATTTAGTCATCATGGAGATGTATTATCAAAAAGAATGTTTTGTGATGAAATTGTAAGAACTCCCCCTTGGCACATTATTCCGATTTTACAAGTGTAAAAAGGTTTTAATAAGAAACTTGGAATCATGAAACAAAAGATTGTAATTCTTTTAAATTATGTTGTTGTTGTTTTTTTTAATAAGAAAAATGTGTCAAATCTTTTTGTTTTTTTAAATTTTCAATTTTTTTCTTTTGTTTTTGAAAAATAAATATGTACATGATTGTGATGTATGATCTTTTCACGAAGATAACTTTGTCAGACGTTTCAACTGAGTTGGAGTCATACATCTCATACCAATGCGATGAACTAGATACTCAAAGCGTTCTTTTGGAAGCGCCTTAGTAAATAGATCCGCTAGTTGGTATTCCTGTTTCCGACAAAGTAAATATCCACATGTACCACCCCTCTCACGTGTTCTTTAATAAAATAATACTGGATGACCAATGTTGCTTTGTCTTAGAATGATTGGACTGGATTGCATAAAATAGCAATGGCACTCTTGGAACACATAGAATCGGAATCCGATTGTATTAAAATCCTATAGTCAAGTAGTTGATACGCATCCAAATCAACTTGAGCACAGATAGCAGACAATGAAACATATTCAGCTTCTGCAGTAGACATCGCAGTACAATCTTGTTTCTTGAACTCAAACTCACGAGCTTTCGCACCTAAAAATTGACAATCCTCCTAATGTGCTTTTACAATCATCATTACAACCTGCCGGTCCGCATCTGAATAGGCCAATTAGTATCAAAACCAGAATCCATCGGATACCATAGGCCCATGTTTATAGGACTATCTTAGGTACCGGAAGATCACTGTTTGACCTCTTTGAGGTTGTTTGACCCATATCGTGCTATGTTAACGTGCACAATAAAGAAAGTCGCAAAGTCTATGCAGGTCGACAGGTAGTTAGATTACATAAGCCCTCACTATCATACGTATGATAAGTCGTTTGAATCAGTAAGGAGTGCCTGTAAATCAGCATCCATGACTCTCTGTTGCCATAAGTGTGCTCATGGAGACAACCCGCATTCATCCTAGACCATGTTTCTTTAACAACTCTATTGCATATTGTGATCTGACCTATGAATATGCCACGGGGATATAGATGACCTTGAAGTCCAAAAAGAACTTTTTAGTTCTCCCATCACGACATTTCAAAATTAATTTTCATTAAGTTTGCAAATCTTTTTGAAAAATCTGGATTTTGGGGGGGTTTTTTTTTGTTTTTTTTTTTTTTGTTGATCAAAAATAATGTCATCACATATACTTGAACAAGTTAATATGTCCTCCCCGTGACGTCTCAGTAAACAAAGTTGGTCAATTATACCTTATTGAACCCGTGTTTAATTAGAAAAAGAAAATAGTTTTTTTTTTTAATTTTTATTTTTTGACCATACCATGCACGAGGTGCTTGCTTAAGACCGATAGAGGAGCTTATTTCAACCTGTAACCGTGAATTGGAAATTCAGAACAATAAAACCCTTCAGGTTGGCTGACATAAACTTCTTTCTTTCCATAAGGACCATTGAGAAAATCCGTTTTTGACATCCATTTGAAAATAGTGATATCATAAGGCACGCAAAAACAAGACATACCGAATAGCCTCAAGACCAGCAACAGGAGCAAATGACTCCCTAAAAATCAATAGCCTTCTTCTTGCTTATAACCATTAGCCACAAGACATTTTTTGTTCCGAACCACAATATAATCTGCATCACACTTATTCTTCCAAAGCCATTTGAGAGCAATAACATTCTTTCCTTCTGGTCGTGGAACCAATTCCCAAACTTGAAGTCTTTCAAATTGATTCAACTCATCTTGCATGGACTCAATCCAACTATGATCGGCCATAGCTTCTTTGATGTTCTTTGGTTCAATAGTGCTAACGGTTAATGCATACATGCAAACCTCAGAATTGGTATGTAGCCATTGACGAGTCATAACAGGTTTGGATGGGTCACCAATAACTTTGAGCGTACAGATGATCTATTATCGCCCGCGTGTGAGAGCGAGTAGAGAGAGACTGAGAGGACAATTCTGCACATTTGATGTCGAGATTCGTTGTAGATGACTCAATTTCCTCATGAATCAGAGAATCAAGATGGAACAAACTGTGTATGAAAAAAAAACCATCAAAATCTGTAAACAGAATCTTTCTGATTGAAATTCATCAGACTCTTGAAAGAGATTGGAGAAGTTTGTTCATACAGATGTTATACAACAGGAGGAGCTCAGTGAGTCAACAATGATTTAAAGATGAGTCTTCTTTGAACGTGAGACGGTTGTGCAAGGGAATTGTGTAGTATAGAAGATTTTCCTGCTCAAAAAATCTTCAACAATGGGACCGAACAATTATCCAAATCCTGCTTTTGAAGGAGTATTCATTAAGTCATCGATGAAATTTAATTAATAAACCATTGAAGTTCGTGTTCTAAAACAATCGTGTTCAGAAGCTATTGCAGAAAAAGGCTCATCAAAACAAGACATGATATTCTCATAATCCTTTTGGAGGCGACGGTTATAAGACTTCAAAACCTCTTGATGTTTCTGAATAACCAATAAAAACCCTAATGATTGCTTTAGGTTTCATTTTTCCAAGATCATCACGGTCATTTGTCGGATAACCAATGAAGCCAAACACATTGAAAATACTTAACATTTTAAATTGGCTTCGACCACGAAACAGCTCATAAGGTGTGTTTTAATGGTTAATCGTAGTTTGATGATGAATCTGTTTTGAGTAAAACATACTGTAGCAACTGCTTCAAAGCCCAAAGAAATTCAGGTAACCTCGAAAAAATAAGCATTGTGCGAGCAGCCTCAACCAGAGTACGATTACGTCGTTCTACTACTCCACATTTGTTGAGGTGTGTCGAGCAATTGAAAATTGTTGCATAATACCTAACTTTTCATAATAAGGTCTTTGATAGTTGCATTCTTTAATTCAGTGGCATTATCAAGTCTGAATCTTGCAAATTTTTCTTTGTAATTCAATTGAGCTTGAGCAATGAAATTTCTGATGATCTCTCTGTAGTTTCGTCTTTCGAACGAAGAAATAAACACACGCGAATCTAGAAAAATCATCCACTAATCACAAGAATATACTTTCTTTCCATTGACCGAAAGAAGAGCAACTCTCATTGACCGACAAATCCATATGAATAATTCCTAAATTTGTGCGTTAATCACTTGGAATCAATTAGGTGAAATCGAAGCTTTCAAGCTTTTTCCTCTTCACAAATCAGAACAAAGATGATCTTTTCCATAAATAGAACTATGGTAAACACCGTCAACCAAGTCAAGTTTGGTATGATCATTTATGGTAACCAAAATTAAGATGTGACATCCGTTCCGATGCCCATAAACCATGACTTTGTTGAGTTGCTTTGGACGAATTTAGACAAATAAAGTTGAAGAAGCAGCCATGTCTGAAATAGAGATAGTATATAAATTTGAATCGCGTCCGCCTGTGAGCAAATCATCTCCTTCTAGATTTCGAACATAACATGTATTAGAACGAAAAGCCACTTCCAAATCTCCATCACAAAATTGTCCAACACTAAAGAGATTGTGTCCAAGACCTTCAACATAATATACATGACAAATAGTGATATTACCATGTATATAATCACCATAGCCTGTAATAGCTGCAAAGTTGTCATTTCAAAGGCAAAACTGTTTCCCATGAACTTTCAATGCAGTTTCTCAATGAGTGAACGATATCCCATCATATCTTTGAACAACACTGTCCTACAACCCATAGAACGATCTGGACTACCTGCAACACAAGAAGAAACAACACATGGACAACTGGGCAATTTGACTATCCATCTCTTAACTGAAACCAGTGGTTTCGTATTCAAAGGATTAGTATGAGCATGTGGCTTTGTGTTAACAGGTGTCCACATAACATTTGGTTGTGATTCAAACCATTTTTGCCATAATCTACTTGTCCGAATCTTGTTTAGCATGAATGGGCTTAATGGTTTATCACACATGTTTCTTTTCTTTTTCTTAAACGCACTAGAAACCTTATCTCTAGCTTTTTGAGCACTTTGCTCATCATCTTAGATTTGGAAGCTGACAAAAGTAGTATCTAAAGTCTTAGATTGTGTCCGCTTTCGTCAAAAACCTAGTCATAGGAGCAAACAAAGTAGTTTCAGAATATTTTGGTATACTAGAATTAACAAAGAAGGTTCTAACGAAAGCATTCGAGACAGCAGCATTCAATTTATGCTTAGCAACCACATATATCATGACAAAGGAATAAGCACATTTTGCATACAAGAAACACATAACAAAGTTTTTGCTTTAGAAGCATTTGCAACAACAACATCAATTACATTCTCCTTGTTTGATACAACTTTAGCAAATGTTTATCTGTTTGCTTATTTTTCCTAACATAAACTGCTTCTTTCTTTGCTTCATTCTTAAAAACAATCTAAACACTGGTCCTTGACATGTGAATCGCTACTCATTGGTCCTTTTAACCAAGAATGTAGTAATTTCATTCTGTAGAAATAAACACATTCCAAGTCTTGTTTGTTTTTGATCTTGTTGTGTGACAACTCTGTACAATTCAAGGCTAGATGTCATTTTGTGTTTTGATGTGTCCCTGATTGTTTGTTTAATGTGAAGTCTGTAAATTGACAGTTTTGACCACATGGTTTTTCTTTTGTTTTTAAAACTACCGTCTGCTTGAGAGCATTTTTATTTAAGTGTGTGTCACAGAAAAGATTGAGAACCAGTGTCTTGTCAAACTTAGTATTCACAGACATACCATTTTCAACCTTTTTCAGTCTAAGCTTTACAAACTCAGATAGGTATCTAAAAGATTCTGATGTCTCATAACTAATAACACCATATGCATAAGTTTTTCTCAAGACATGAGCAATTAACTCATCCATTCTTTTGAGTTTGAGCACCATGTCTTTTTGATTGAATTGAAAAGCTTTTTATAATTCATTTGCATTCTCTTTCTTTTATCAAAGATTGTACTTTATAATCCAAAGACACTTTCTCAAACCCTTCAAGTTTTCAGTAATTCTTTCTAGAAATCCAAGAGAAATTAAGTGGTTTTTAGAATTTTATTCTTCGAAGAATTCCCATTTATGTTTTTCCTCTTTTTCATGTTGCAATTTAACTCAAAATCAACACTTGTTTTTCACTATCGTATCTCAAGAAATTTTATCTTGCTTTCAAACCCTCTGAATCTCTAAAGATTTTCTTTTTGACTTGTATCAAGTTCATCATTGATGAGGACTTATCAACACATTCCGGGTTTAACAACACACATAGCTCACTATCATGTTTAGTGAATGCATCCAAAAGTTGATCTTCTTCAACAAATCATTTTGCCTTCAATCTCATTAGAGATAAACATCTTTTGCTCAAAAGCATCTTTCAATTCTTTCATATCACTTTGAAATAAATTCTGAAAGCCAATCAAAGTAATCAGTAAATTCATTAAGAAAGTGGTTTAACTTGCTCTCAGACAAAATCATAGATTATCTCTTCCTATGATGTAAAAAACATGCTTGCCTTTTACTGTTCTGTTTTATCAACAAAAGCAACTTTTCAAATCCACTTTTTATATTGAATAATTCTTGATCAAGGTAACTCACTGATGTGGCATGGATTTTTGTTTCCAGAATCTTAACAACGGGAATATAAAAGATAAAGAAACATGTTTGTTCAACGAATGAATTCTTTTTTGAGGAACAAAGTCCTTATAAGCGCATTTAATTAGTTTGTAGATCATTGTCCAACAATTTTGTTTTTTCGCAACAGCAATTGGATCATTTATTTTTTCATTCATTTTCTGTTGACTTTTTAAAGCATCCTCTAGAGTTTCCTCCTCAGAATCTCAAACACAGAACATTCAAAGGAATTTTTTTAATATTAACCCACGTCCTAGATGCAACATATAACTGTGGACATTCTAAAAATTGCTTGTCTGAGTGTATAAGGATTCGAAGTTCACCCAAACCATGTTTTAATTTGTTGAACATAGACAGACATGGTTCTGGACCGAGCATGAAGCATTGCTTGTAAAGAATATCTTCTACAAAAATTTTTTTTTTATTTCAAAAACAAATCAACATTCTTTTTCATTTTTTACCTCAAGATCAAAATATATCGATGAACTTTATCCTCGTTTTCACACATTTTTATTTTTAAAATTAAATGTGATTGTTTAAATATCCTCATGTTTTTCTGTTGAAATGTTTGACCTCTTAACTCAACTTATCTCGTTGTTTTTCGAGATCTCGAATAATATCTCGATCACTAACAATGATAACTCAGCTTGTTTTTGAACGAACTTTTGCCCATTCCTCCAGCTTCAAGAAATTCTTAGATAATTGTTATCCTTTGGTTATGTTATTCCAAAACCCTATTGCCTTTCCAAATAACATCTTCAAACTGACTGGTGTGAAAAAGCATATTTTGTTGTTGGACCTTTTGAGAAAATCTTTGATGTTTTGCAGCTTCATCATATGCATTCTTAGCAAGTGTTTCTAATGCACACAGATCATAAACATGTGTATCTTTTCAACACTAAATGGCCGCCACTATTAAAACATATTCCTTTGATAGAAGCACTTGAAATATAGCTAGAATAATTTGATCATGCATCAATGGTACTAGATAATAATTTTAGTATGAAGTTTGGATACATTTGTTTATCATTCTCATTGATGGATGAAGAATGTAAACGTCACTTATAATGAGACTCTTATCTTGGCTCAATCATCAGAATTTGATCAGCTGGTTGAATTCTGGCCATTAAGCATATGTTTGCACTAAGTTCTTCAATTTCTTCCATCCTTGAAGCATCAGCAAAGAGAAAATCATTCTGCTCATCGGTAAGAATTACACCGGCTTCATCCTGTTTTGCCAACAACATTTGCTCCAATGAAATACTTCGAATCACGAACCCTTGGCTTGGGACAATTCCTAGCATAATGTCCTTTTCCACCGCATTATAGCATTGACCCATTGAAGTATTGCCTGGTAGTCGGAGTATCGAACAATCCTATTGATCATTTGTAGGTCTCATTGTAGCATTCATTCCCTCAACAACTTCTTCTTGAACATAAGCTCGTCTATTATTTCTTCCAACATTACCAGAATTTCTGCTTTGAATATTCACCCTGTCACCTTGAACGACTGCTTGATTTATGGGTTATTACACAAGACGATTGTTTGATGGATTAGAGCAATTTTGAGTAATTGGCTTAGTCAAAGTAACAACATAGCAGAATACCAGGGGATCTTCAAATGTTGTGAAACACTCATCCTGCTCATAACTCTTCATCATAATCAACTACAGATGAAGGATGTGTTACATAATAAGAAGAGGTGTTTCTGGAAGATGAACCCGTATGTGCTACTAGAGCCAAAGGATCATGAGACTTTTTCTAACTTCTTGCCCTTAGAAGCATTGACAATTCTTAAATTGCGAAAGTAAAATCAAAAAGAGTCCATGAACGAATCAACATCAATTGCTTAGCAAACAAACTTGAGTCACATATTTCAACCATTCCGGTTGCAAACTATTCAGAAACTTTGTGTTAACTAAAATAGTTGGAAACGTCATGTTGTTTCGTTCCAAATCATTCATTAACTGAGCAAAACGATTGTAGACTAAAACTAGTGACTCTCCTGGTTCTGCAACAAATTGATCAAATTCATTTGTAAACCGTGTTTCTCTGTCAACTTGGTTTTGTATAGTCCCCCTCATCAAACGTTCAACACGAGCCCACATTTCCTTAGCCGTCTTTCAAGAATCCACAGAATTGTAAATCTCATTAGGAATAGCAAGAAGAATCATATTCATGAGTTCCATTTCCGCATCATAGTACAATAAGTCATCTCCTTAAAGATCCTCTACTTCTTGCAACCTTGGTATTGTTGAACCTGTAGGTGTGATATTCCTAAGCACATAAGGGCCATCTTCTAGTGCTTTGAGAAGCCACTTCCGATTTTCCCACTTGCGATTAAGAAATCGTTTGAATCTACTCGCCCAAGGTATGTAACTACCCCTTTCAAGCATGGGTGGCCTAGTCTCAGAACCGGCATCAGCAAGGGATTGTTGGTATGTTTTGGATGTCGACATGTCTTAAGATTCAAAGATTAGATATTTTTAGACGAATATGAGTGAGATTTGTGAGAAAATATCCAAACTCGGTAACAGTAGTCAAATTCAATAACACTATTCACGGACAACAAGTAATCTGAAAACGAATACCCTTCTCGAATAGTACACTATCAAACTCGAAAATCTTCATATAATAAACTTGGTAAACTGCAAACTACTCAAGATCGGTAACACTATTCACTATAAACTCGGTAAGCCTAAATTGTTAAAATCCAACAGTTATGAATTATTAATAACCACAAATTCGATGAAACCGAATTTTATGATGACTAGATAATCCAAGTGTTCTAAAAACTCAAATTCGATGAAACCGAATTTGATTGCCGAGTTTAGTAAATCTTGAAAAACCGATATTTAACACTTCAAAACACGATAAAACCGTGAAATGAAAGTGTAAAATGACTTGTAAAGCTTATTACCGAGTTTATACTTAGTAAAATTCCCTATATCACAAATTCGATGGAACCGAATTTGTGAACTTAACAAACTCGATAAAACCGAGTTTAATACCGAATTCCTAATAAACGATTTTTGATAGAACCAAAAGATCGAATATATCTATTACACTGATATTTCGTACTGAAATTGCTAAATTTACAAGAAAAAGTCTTCCGAAACTCAAAACCACTCTACCGAGAATGCAAAGCTTCAACCGAAAATCAAAACCACACTTCCGAGAATGAAATGAACACTTCCGAGAACACAATAACGTCCAAAAACTCGAAATCACAGCCAAAATCAATCTCGAAACCTCAATAGCACCAACCGAATTCGGAAACCATCACTTCTTGATTCTCGGTCGAACAAAATCACGCACAAATCAAGCACTCTACTTCTCTATTGGCGATTGATACCACTTGATAGGTCACATGAATCTTGAATCAATCATATCAACATGTAAGATTAGAGAGAATGAGGGCAAGTAAAGGGAAAATTCAAATCTTATTATGGAGGGAAAATGAGAGTTAGTTACAAGAGCATCACCCTCTAATGAAGATTAGAGGGCTATTTATAGGCAATGGGAGGGAGGCTTCCCTTGTCAATACTAGTCCCTAGACTTTGGTTATTATGTTATTTCTTACTTAAAGCATAATAAACCTTATTACAAGCTATATTAAACTAAACAAAATAAAGTCTAATAACAAAATATAATAAAACCACATAATCGACACTTTTCATAAACCTAACAGAATGTAAAAGATTATTACGATGTAATGAAAATATGTTGTTTGTTTCCAATTATAGGATGTAATGACTCATTACAAGGAATGACTCATTACACCAAAATCATTCTTTAGGGCCCCTTTCTTTTTTTCATTACATCCCTTAATGGAATTAAAATTACATAAAACATCACAGTTAACTAACTGCATTAAATAAACTTTCCAAAATCAATAGGTACATTAGTCTTTTTATTATCGATCCATTACGTCTTACCATACAAACCAAACATGATTAATAACGGCAATGAATCATTCCATTACACTATTTATTCCATTACGTCGTTTATTCCATTCATTTGATATTTCATTACGTCCTACCAAAGGAACCCTAAGTTGTAACAGATACTTCATGTATGTGTTGTAACAATCCTAAAGAATCTACAACATAAAGGAATTAAAAATGGTAAAAAAATGGGTTAATAAATCTAGATGCACATGGCTTCGTTAGCCTGAGCCCAAGTTGTTCTATGTTGAAACTAGAAGGAGGTTGATTAGTTTTAATGTTTTAAAATTAAAACTTAGATTGTTTATTTATTTGAATTCAAAAGATATACATGTATGTATATGATAGCGATGCAATAAGTAAATAAATAAATACAATATGTAAGTAAGTAAAGAAAGGAAAGATCAAACCAATGACACGATGATTTATAATGGTTCGGCTACGAAGCTCCTCTTCGCCCTACTCTACTCACTGAGTATCCAACTTGAGAGTTCTCTTCACTATGTCAGCAAGCTCACTTTAGGCGGAGAAAAACCGTATAACGTCGCTTACACTTTTTACGGTACAAAGCAAAATATCGAGTTCTACTTCGAGATAGAACAAATCTAAGCACTATTTATTTTAAGGCCTAAAATACTAATTGATCATATAACTATGATTACACAAGACAATAGATGGTGGTGGATAAACATTACAACAAATGTGATGACATAACTAAACTAATAACACTTGAAGCTTGAATATCTTCTTTGTGTTCTTTACTAAAGAGTGGAATATTTTGATCACTTCTAATGCATTATAGAACAAGTATAATGATAAAAAAAGAATGCTAATAAAAGAAACTGCATATACTAGAGAGTGGTTTAGAAAGTGGTTTAAAATGAAAACATTTAGCCTCTATTTATAGTGCAAAATTCGGATTTGAAATTGCCAGCTCCACGATCGACTGATCCTCGTATGGTGGATCCGTACTTGTATTATGGTGGATCCGTGGGTGGTAATTACCGATTTTTCGCCTTTTAGTGGTTAACCACAAATCTTTACAAAATATTCTAATTGTAGTAAAATATATGATTTAGTACATGTTTCTATAAAGAAAATATTTATTAACATTAAAATAGAAAGATTTACTAGATTTAGAAAGATATGGAAAAATTACTTTCATATATGGTTAATCTCATTTTATCTTATTCACTAATGTAACTAGTTATTAATTAAGTTAGTGTTTACTTGAAATCATTTATTTAGTGGAGATGTAAGCAAGCTTACATGAGTTTATACAAATGATTAAACTAGTATGCATGAAAAAATATTTTCTTTGATCATTAACTACGCTTTATATTGCTATATTCATAATTTAAGTGATTTGACTTCTATATGCAAACTTACAACTAAATAACTTGTTTACGTAAATTTTTACGTAGCATGACATTATATTTGTTATTAACAAAACTTGAAGACCATTAAATATAAATATCGTTTTTATGCGAATATTTGTATTAACAGTCTCTCTCTTTTGATGATGACAAAATATAAAATCATATTATTTAAAAGTGTACCAAAAAAAGTTTTTAGTAGTTCAGTTTAATTCTCTTCTCCTCCTTTTTGTCGAAGCAAATAGTGTTGTGGAAGCGCGGTTGCAAGATATTTGATGAATGCAATAAAATTGTGTGATGATTGCAAATGTAATAAGTTAGGCGTATTGCAAGTGATCCCTTCGGTGTATGCTCCTCCTTGTTTGGGGCATCAAGAAATCGAGCTATTGAGGCATGATATAAAACAAAGTTAGTAGACAAGCATATATATTTATGACAACAACACATACATATATATAAGCATAACTACCACCATCATCATCACGACACAAGTATAAATAATGCTAATTCCATTATAAGAGAAAAAACATATGTTAGAAATAAAAAATAATCTACTTGTAATGTACCTGTATAAGTACATGGACTGAAAGTGTTAAGTTAACCATTTTCTCTTTCAAAACACACACATTACACACACCATAATCTACACACACTATATTCATGAATCAAGATCCTATCCCCTAATATGTGGTATCAGAGCCCGATTTATCTAAGTTAAACGAAACAGACAAATCTTCAAATCCAAAAGTTTCACAAGTTTTAGAAACTTTAAAGAAAGATTTGGAAGATTTATATCATAATTTTTACAAGTATTTTGTGAATTCAAAGATAACGAAATCTCCAACAACGAATGTCAAAACTTCGAACAAAGAAATTTCTCTGTCAAAAGAGGAGGTTTTTCACGAGATTTCATAATCATTCCAAGAGGAATCTTCTTCATCTTCATTGAATGATGAAGTCCAACAAAGTTCAGAAGAAGTCATGGTTCCTTCATCAAATACTCAATCAGTTAATGTGTTTGAACCAAGTATGTCACAAAATGTGTTTAATGAACAATTAGAAGATGCTTACTTTGATGTAAGTACAACGTTTCATCATCCGTCCAATGTTCATACTTTCTATCAACCATATCCACATGAGAAAAAATGGTGTAAGGATCACCCACTTCATAAAATAATTGGTGATCTAAAGTCAAGTGTTCGTACAAGAGGTCAAATAGCAAATTCATGTTTGTTTGTATGTTTGCTAAGTAGTATTGAGCCTGCTACCGTGTCTCAATCTTTGAAAGATGTTGATTGGGTCATCACAATGCAAGAAGATTTAGATAAATTTGAAAGATTAAAAGTTTGGAGATTGGTTCCTCGACCCAAAGGCAAGACTATCATTAATACCAAATGAATCTTCAAGAATAAGAAAGATAAAAATAGTTTGGTGATCAAAAACAAAGCAAGGCTTGTTGCATAAGGATGTCATCAAGAAGAAGGAATTGATTATGATGAGACGTTTGCTCTTGTTGTCCGACTTGAGGTATACGATTATTTCTTGCATATGCGGCTTCTAAGAATTTCATAGTTTTTCAAATGGATGTGAATACGACGTTTCTCAACGAAATTCTTAAAGAGGAAGTGTATGTTAGTAAACCTCTATGGGTTGTCATCAAAAGTATCCAAATCATGTATATGCACTCAAAAAATCTCTGTATGCTTTGAAACAAGCACCTCGCGCATGATATGACGTTCTCTGAAAATTCTTGGTCGATAGCGGTTTTCAAAAAGGTTCAATCGATCCTACTCTTTTCATTAAAAAAAGGGTAAACATATAATACTGATTCAAATATATGTTGATGATATTATATTTAGTTCAACGAATCCAAAATATTGCACGTTGTTTTCGGAATTAATGGTCAAATGTTTTGAAATGAGTATGATGGGAGAAATGAAATTATTTCTCGGGCATCAAGTAAATCAATTTTCAAATGGGATTTTCAAAAATCAATCCAAATACATTAATGATATTTTGAAACGATTTGGAAGGGAAAAGTGTGATACGGTTCCCACTCCCATGGTTGAACAAGCTAAACTCAAACTTGATTTAGTTGGTAAACCAACTGATGAGACTAATTATCGTAGCATGATTAGATCGTTGATGTAACTTACTTCGAGTAGTCCGAATATACTGTTTACAACATGTATATGTGCTAGATATCAAGGTAACCCTAATGAACATCATGTGTTGGCCGTTAAAAGTATCTTTCGATATCTTAAATGGACCATTATTTAGGCCTTTGGTATCCAAAAGATTATGGCTTTGGTTTAAGTGCATATTTAGACGTAGACCATGCAGGATGTCACTTAGATCAAAAGAGTACATCTGGCAGTGTTCAAATTTTTAGAGACAAGTTGGTGTGTTGGTCGTTAAGGAAGCAGAACTGTGTGTCTATTTCTAAAGCACAAGCTAAATATGTTGTTGTTTCTAGCTGATTTGCTTAAGTATTATGGATACGTACTCAATTGACTAACTACAGTTTCTTCTACGGCAAAGTACCAATTTACTGTGATTCAAAGAGTGCAATTGCATTCTCATGCAATCTAGTACAACACTCTCGCACTAAACACATTGATGTAAGGTATCATTTTATCAAGGATTGTGTTGAAAAAGGAACGACAGAGTTATATTCCATTGGTACTGAATATCATCTTGCGGATTTATTCACGAAATCTTTGCTTGAAGCTCGATTTAAGTTTTTGGTCGAGAAGTTGGGTATGATGAGTTGTGAAACTTAAAATCTTTACCTTAAATGTTTTTTGTTTAGAAAATTTCAAAAAATACAAAAATATTTTCTTTTTTAAAAATTTTAGAAAAGTCAAAAAGATTTTCTTTTATAATACTTTAGAAAAGACAAAAAGATTTTCTTTTATTCAAACCCTTATAGTAAATACAAAAAGATTTTTTGTTTCTTTGATGGTTGTTGATTAATTCAGATCAACACCCGCACTTCATTTGATGGCTTGTAATCATTTCAGGTTACAACCCAAGATTAAAATGTTGGCTTGTATACATCTCAGTGCACAACCCGTGCTTTAAAGAAAAGAAAGTGTACGCTTCAAAGCATTTATCTTTTATAAAAGAAGAGAAGCCTTCTTTGACTTGAGTCATTGATAAATAATTCTCATAATCTTAAAATTTTTCTAAAAAATAATGATCTCAAGACAATGAGTTACAATCGATTTAAATTTTAAAATGTAGTACATAAAAGATAAAATTAAATTTAAAAAGGTCTTCAAATCGATGTAATCTTTATTTAAGTGAAAGTGCTTAAATGTTTTACGTGTCTAAAGACTAAAAGGACTCAGAAGTGCAAAAAGGAACTCTCCCATAAAGATTTTAACGAAGATACAATATTTTTCAAGGGAGAATGTTCGTATAATTTTGTTGAATTTTTTTTAGAAAGATAAGGAAATGGAAAATTGTTTATATTTCACCTTACATATCTGTATTTTTGCTTTTTTAGCTTCAATGTTAAAAATGTTTCTCGGCATATGTTAAGGGGGAGTGTCTTTACAATGATTGAAAACTTTCAAAGATCAAAATCATTTTCTTCATATGTTGTTAGTGAGAATGATGAAAAATAGAAAGGGAGAATTGAGAAATCGTATAGTTGAAAAAATGAAAGTATATGTCATGTGCTTCAAAAGCAAGAACAAAACATGAAAAGAAAAAGAGAAAAGCATGCAAGAAAAGAAATGTCACCGCGTATGAAAACAGACATAGTGCTTGATCTAAATTCTCATGATACACTTTCTGATTTTCATCATAGTTATTACTTACATTCGTTCTCAAGAACTTATCTTTGCTTATGTTGATTGAGTTGCACGATGTGATTTAGTTACTCTCAAATACTCCTATGATCTTCTAGAACCGGAATTGATCTACCCCAGAGTCTCCTTCCGATTCAAAAAAGTTTGTTTTAGGTGATAGATTTGGCGGTGCAAATCAACATGTTTTGAATGCCAAAAAGACTTAAGTAATAAAGCTTTAAATGAAAAGGAATGAATGAAAATTGATAAAGATGTCAAAAGTAACAAGAATATAATAAAGAATCAAATGATAAGAAAAGACAAAGGTCATAGTTGAAAATTGAGAGGCTTATATGAAAAGACGAAGAGTGTTTCTCCTCAACAAGGATAGAAACCGGGTCAATTCATATGCTATCGGATTTCATTTGTTGATTTTGGGTATTGAAGTAGACATCATGGACCTAGTGATACAAATGTACAACCACTCCTAGCCACTCAAGTACTTCTAAAAAATTATTTGTTTCATTCTCACAGAGATTAAACGTATAAATTATCGAGTTCTCAATCCAAGAATGTTGGTATTGAATAAAGGACATTCTGCTTTAGTCCTTGCTTACTAAAAGTGCACACGAGTCTAAAGCCAA
This sequence comes from Tanacetum coccineum, assembly GCA_026074375.1. Lineage (NCBI taxonomy): Eukaryota > Viridiplantae > Streptophyta > Magnoliopsida > Asterales > Asteraceae > Tanacetum > Tanacetum coccineum. The sequence goes on from BQNB010009744.1 coordinate 34,284, forward strand.
ATTGATATTCAATGAAATATCTTTAGGACACAAAAGTATGTTTGTATTAAACATCAATAATATAAAAGATACAATGATATATGTATTTGTGACATTGCATGTCTCTGTGACGATGTTAGAACATTCAAGAGTGATACTATAAAATAATATTCAAAATGATTGACTGAAAATCCTGCCAGTGCTAACATCATGCCAACACTGAACGTGGGTTACTAATTTGAAAATTATTGATTGATGATTCAAATAAGTGTTATCTAGTAATCTATGTGATCTAGGTGTTATGTGTTTCTTTAGAATTTTTTTTCAAAAACATAAGCAACATTTCTTTAATTTTCTCATGGAAGAGTTGTTTTACCCTAAGTTAACGAGATCAATGCTTCTTTGGATTTTATGGTCATATTTTTGCACCCTTATCACCGAGATATTGGTTTGATCATATTTTTCAAATAATTCACCAAAAAATTTCAAAGCATGATCTTTTGTTACATGGACTTCATGGTTAATATGGAAGATGGTTCTTACTCTGATATTATTTCTCCATTCATTTCTATAACATATAACAACATCTCTACCTTATCCAAGCATGACATCTTCAATGAATCTTATAACAACAAAAGTTACCTTTCAACCTTCACGGGAATGCTTAGTTTGTTAGTTTAAGGGATCTTATAGGCTATTTTGGGAGAGTATGTTTGATGATAAAGGGAGATTGTTTGTTTTTTAACTAGAAATGTTATGATTTTTGACTTCAATTTCATGGACTTTCAAAGGTAATTCTTCAAGTGATTCTTAACCTGGAGTTTCTTTTGGAAGCTTATATGGTCATGATGCTCATGATAAATCATAATCATCATAAGGGGGAGAAGATATAGTCTTAAAATTTGCAAAATATGAGAGAGAAAAGATATAAGCATAGAATTTAGGTGAAACTAATAGATACATCCAAGTGTATAAAGTAGAGAAGATATAAGAGGAATTTAGAAATATTATGGAATAAATCATTTTTGGTTGATAATCATAGGAAGATATTAGTGAAGAAATTGAGTTAAAGAAATCATTGTGGTAGAGTAGTTTGATTAAGAAGATAAGATTCGTATTCATGATTGAGGTTACATCATCAAGTGTTTTTGAATAAGCTTTAGTTTTTCATTATTTTCAAAGATCAATCAAGATAGCCGGTTCAACATTTGTATGGAATTACTTCTCAAGAATATCGACATTATCTTCAAACACTCAAAGTTTACTACTTCAAAAGATACATATGTGATTGAGGGGGGGGGGGGGGCTAAAAAGAGTATGAAGATTCAAGGATAAAGTTAAGTGTTCAAGTCTTCTACAAAGAAACAATCAATCAATATCATCTTATTCAAGATCTTTCGTCAGCAATATTATGAGATTGAAATCTACATTCAAGATCAATTTCAGAGATAAAAATTTTATACAAGCATTTAAAGATTCAAGCTGCAAAATAAGATCAAGATAGAAATAGCTTTTGAGAATGTTGATTTTGAGTTCAAAAGTAGAGTTGATACCTTCAAAGAAAAAAGAAGTGCGACAAGGTCATCCTCAACTTTCTTGCAAGAATTCTCAATGTTTTTGAGCTTTAAAGGAAAAGAAAATGACAGACTACTTTAGAATAAAGTGTTCATGGATAAGGAAGAAGTTGCCATCAAAAACAAAATAAGGATAATTCTCAGGTAGATCATTTAGGGGGAGAATGTTAGAAATAAGAAATAATCTACTTGTAATGTACTTGTATAAGTATAGGGACTAAAAGTATTAAGTTAACAAAGTCCTCCTCATATAAGACTATAAATAGGAGGAGGTAGTTTATTTTTCTAAGTTTTGCAAGTTAGTCAAGATTGTATCCATCAATATCATTCTATTAAAAGACAAGGTTAACCATTTTCTCTCTCAAAACACACATACACTACACACACCATAATCTACACGTACTATATTCGTTAATAAAGATCATATCCCCTAATAAGATAAAACAAGCATAATAATAATGGAAAAAGTTTTCCCATATAATTCGATAGGGTGGCTAAACAATGAGGTGTTTATTGTGGGAAGTATGGTGGGTTAGATGAAGATCTAAGGTGGTGTCAGATGTAGGAAAACATGTAGTTGACGCGTTCCATTAGCATGTGTACTTCTTGCCTAGTGGTGCTACAACATTGGCAAAGCATGCGGTGAAGGTATGGCAAGTCATTTGGATTTATAAAATCCAAGATGTTATTTTGAGGGTTTGGTAGTTGTTGGTTTTGTTGATGGTTATGAGGATGGTTTTCATGGTTAACTTGATTTCCCAAGTTTGGTGGGAAATTTGGAGGGTAGTCTTGGTGTGGTGCATTGTTGTTGATATTAACAAACAATGGTGGTGGTAGATTATGAGGTTTTAGTGGAAGTAGATGTTTAAATTCGGGTGGTGGATGCACAAAGCAGGGTGGCAAGTCTTTTATGTTTGAGACATGGGGATAGTGAGGTGGTGATTGTTGTGATGGAAGTTCTTGAGGTTCCAGTTTCACGGGGATGATGATTTAAAGTTTAGGTGGTGGTGCCACTTAAGTTGGTGACAGTGAGATAACTTTTCAAGATGAGGCATTATAGGAGTTCGCGATAAGTAGGGTGTCAAACGCTAAGAGTGGAACATTAATTCTATATTCTATTAGTATTTTAATTAGTCTATTTACTGGTTAAACCTATGCTATATACGTTGCCTAATGATATGGAGGTTTTCAGCCTGAGAGACTGGCACAGGTTTGGTGGAAACAAATATCAATTCAATAGACAATAAACACAAAAGAAGAAAATTAGAAGATAGAAAAGAGGTACAAGCCAAATGATAGAAAATTGCATTAGCCATATTAAATCCGGTTCAATGTTGGTTTGTTTGTTTTAGTGCAATGATTTACTTATCTTGAAGCGGCATATCAATCTTAAGACTTAGGCGGGACATCATCCTAAGACCTAGACACGATTAATCCTGTCATAATTAACGCATCTGCATAAAGCATCCTTTAGTTTAATTATAATCTATCTTAGGGAATCAAAGCAATGGTGATCCTGTTAAAACCCTAGCCCAACGGGACATTACCCACTTATTGTTTGACGGTGTTTTATATAATGGTAGTCCACTATGTTGATAAAATATAATGCCTAAAAATATTACTAATATTTTTCACATCTTTACGTTTTGATAATAACAAAATATAAAAACGTTCAATGTTAAATTAAACGTAAACAAGTAATTAGTAGTAAATTTTCATTTCGAAATTTATATCACTTCAAGGTATGAATAAATAAATGCTTAATGCATTTTATGATCAAAGGAAAAAAAATCAACCTCACACTTCTATAAAATGTTGTAAACATTTTTATAAACATTACAAAACATTTTCTACAATTAAAAGAAATGTTTTATTCAAAATAAACATTTTGAAATCAAAATTTCGGACCTAAAACGGCTAGAAAAGTTTCAGAAAATTCCCCCTACACAAAAGACAAACTGAGGAGCCCCTAGTCTAGGGCGCCCCCCTTAAATACATGCTGGACCCCCTTTAAAATTAAGGGGACCACCCACCTTAAGGGGACGCCCTTAGGTAGACGCTCCCCCTAAGTTTGTCCTATATATACTGGACTTTTTCCGCCATATTTTCTCACCTTTTGCACTCATCTTTCTGCCATAACCAAAATAGCCCACATATTCCTCTCAAAAATCCTTTGATCTTTAACATAAATCTTTATTTCCAAGTGATCCAAGTTAATTTCTCAAGTGCAAGAGAAAGAATACTTCCTATCATCAAGGTGAAGAAAATTACACCTTTGGGTGTTGTTGCAATCTTTATTGCATTTCATATCATAACTTGTATAATCTTTTGTAAAATCTTGTATTAGTTGTGTCGTTTGCTAGATCTTGGCAATCTTTATAAGAATAGTTAGATCGTGGTGATCTTACACATAGTAGTGTTTTAATAGTTGTGATATAGTGTGTGGTTGAAGTGAAGCCACAAAGTTGTGAAGAAGTCTTGAAGTTGTAAAGAAGTCGTGAAGTTGTGAAGAAGTCTTGAGGTTGTGAAGAAGTCGTAAAGTTGTGAAGATTGTGAAGAAGTATTGAAGTTTATTTGTGTAGGGCGTGAAGTTGATTGTGATTAGATTGGTTCTAGCTAAGATTAGAACTCAACATTTAGCTTTGTGTCGTTAAATTCGGTGTGTAGCAACCTGTGTACGGTTTCTTCTCCGCATAAGGGAGTTTGTTGACATAGTGAAGAAAAATCTCGAGTTAGTGTGCTCGGGGAGTGGGTTGGGCGAATAGGTGCTTCGTTACTGAACCACTATTAAATCCTCGTGTTGTGGTTTGATTGTTCTTACTCTTATCTCTTGTCTTACTTTATCATTTCATATACTTATATTGTTGATATTGTGCAAGCATTGAATTCACAAAAAGTAGAAATCTAAGTTTTACAACAAACATAAACCTTTAAAAAAAGCGATAAACTATTCAACCCCCCTTCTAGTTTTCCACAATTGGTTACAAAGAGCCACGTCTTAACAGATTTTTAAAATAAATTGTATTTTAAAACTTGATCGATCTATGGAATCGGAATAATATTTTGAAGGGAAATCTATGCAAAGCCCACCACTATTTGAAATGTGATGGATTTATTTATTGGGAAAAAATAGATATTTTGAACTTATGTTTAAGTCAATAGATATAGATCTTTGGCACGTTTTACGATGGTGAATTTTTCTTTTATTCAAAATTATTTCCCGAAACTAAAAAAGGATGAAGTTGTACATTTTCATAAACAAAATGATGATCTTAAAAAGAAACTTGCAAAAAATAATGAAGCTAAAATGGTAATTTATAATGCTTTGCCACGTAAAGAATACGAAAGAATTTTTATGTGTCAAACCGCAAAAGAAATTTTGGATACTTTGCTAATCACACATCAAGTTAATAATCAAGTCAAAGCTAATAAAATAGATCTTCTTATTTCAACAATATGAACTATTTAGATTCCGAAAGAGGAATACAATAGATAAGTCTTGCTAATTTTTACTAGTATTTTACTAGTCTAAAAGCACTTCATGAAGGTTTTTCTAGCAAGAATTGTGTTAGGAAATTTCTTAGGGCATTACATCCAAAATGGCGCGCGAAAGTCACGGCGATTGAAGAATCAAAGAATCTAACAACCTTACCTCTTGACGAACTTATTGGAAACTTGAAAGTCTATGAAGATGGTAATAAAGAAAGACTTTCGAAACTGTCAAAGGCAGAAAGAACAATTGTAATCTCTTGCATTAAAGGTGAAAAAGGAAGTAAGTGATGAAGATTTGCTCAAGATTCGATAGTGAAGACGAGAGTATGCTAGGCGTAAATTAAGATTCAAGAAATTCTTAAAGAGACGAGGAAGATTTGTAGGACATCACGATGCGATAGAAAAACATTCCAAAGATATTAGAAATGATGGTTTATGGTACAAGTGAAAGAAATGTTTTAGATGTGGTGATTCCATATCACCTCATTGGAGGAATGTTCAAAGCCACCAAAGAACAACGATCAACGAGCATTTATTGGAGGAGCATGGAGCGACAATGGGTAAGATGAAGTAGGAAAGACTAAAGATGAAACTTGCCTTGTTATAGCTCAAGCGCCCGATGAAATGAAATTTGCTTAGGAGGTAAACTTGGAACCGTGAGTGATTAAAGATAGTGGATGCTCAAAACAAATGACCGGTAATCGAAAGTTGTTCTCTTCATATACAAATCATACAACGGAGGAAAGTAATCTTTAGGAGCAAAACCTGCGCGGTTTAATCATAGGCAAATGTACGAGTTCTTAAAATCCTCTAATAATTGAAAAATGTTGAGAAGTAGATAACTTAACATATAACTTGCTTAGTGTTAGGTTCAAATATGTGATAACCAATGCAAAGTAAAATATTTACCGAACACGATAGCAAAAATAAATCAAGACGAAAAGTTATAGAAAAGGGGTATTAGGAATGGAGGAATATATGTAAATGAAACAGGAAATAAACCGGAAGACAAAATATGCCTATCTGCAACATTGGACGGAAAACTCCACACTATGGATAGAGATTAGGTCAGCTAATATGAAATAATTCAATCTTTAGCATCTAAAGAGTAGTTAGGGTGGGGGGGGGGAAAAAGAAACCTACCCAAACTTGTAAAATTCGACCTGAATTTTTGTGATGCTTGCTAAATTGGAAAACAAGCTATACAAGTCACATAGGCTAAAAATTAGTTTCAACAACTGATGCCTAGAACTACTTTCACATGGGATTTGTTTGGCCCTTCCGCCATACGAAGCTATGGAGGAAGGAAATCGTTAAACACTTAGTAATCGTAGATGACTATTCTGATTCACATGGGACTAGATTTTTTAGCAATAAAACCGAGGCTTCGAAAAATTCGAAGTATTTAGGAAAATGATCCAAAATAAATTAGGATGTTCCATTTGTATTCAATTAGAACGGATCTGGTGGAATTTGATAATGTAAGTACTATTCTGAATACTATTGTGATTAAATGGGATATCTCACAATTTTCCGCTCCTCGTACTCCACAATCAAACTGGGTTTAGTTGAAGGAAAATCGCACTCTCAAGAAATGAGTAGAATCATGTTAACGAAACAATCTATTCCTCAAAATTTTTGGTGTAATGCCGGACGTAAATATTTATATAATTAATAGAGTTCCATTAGACGTTATTTTAGGAAAAACTCCATACGAGTTGTTAAGATGTAGGAAACCAAACTTAAAACTATTTTAGAGTATTCACAAGTAAATGCTTTGTTCTTAATACAAGGATTACTCTCACCTAGTTTGACCCCTAAGTCATACCGAAGGTGTTTTCCTAGGATATTCGCACAAATAGTAATAGCTTACCATAATATTAAAAACAAATAATGAAAGTTGAAGTGTGTTTGTATGGTATCTTCGATGAAAATTCTCCCCCGCCCTAAAACATCACCATTAGAAGAGGGATGAGCTAGTCGAAGAAGAAGCTATTGAAGTTAGTTAAAACAAACCCATAGAAAATAATCTTGAACGACTATTTCATTAGAATATAATAAATTGTTAATATTAAGGAATCTAACTCATCCTTTGAAAAACGTATTGGTAATCTAAATCAAAGAACTCTTAGTCGCAGTCAAGACAAAAGCAATTTCTTTTTTGGCTTGATTTAGATAATTGAACTATAATATAAATGGAGGCATTAAAAAAGATGAAAATTAGGTATTGGCCATGCAAGAGGGAACTAAAACAATTTCAAAACAAATGATGTTTGGGAAACTAGGCTCCAAATCCCATGTTATGACCATTTATAGGACAATAAATGGGTATATAGATATAAACTCGATGGAAAATGCATCGTATTAGAACTAAAGCTTAGGTTAGTCGCAAAGGTATATAAAATCACAAGAAGGAGTTTGATTACGACGAAACATATGCACAGATTGCTAGACTTGAGTCCATAAGAATTACTTTTAGCTTATGCTTGCGCACTAGACTTTAAGTTTTACCTAAATGGATGAAAGGTGCATTCCTTAACGTATTTATCAAGGAGGAGTTTACGTGGCCAACCTTCGGGTATATCTTTGGACTTCGCAAAACCTAATTATGTCTACAAACTTAAAAAATCTCTTTATGGTCTAAAACAAGCCCCAAATGCTTGGTATGATTCGGTATTAAAGTCTTTCCTTATTAAACATAATTACTACATTGGGAATGGTAGGATTCAATACCTCTTCACTAAAAAGAAAGACTCCAATCTCATTATTGTCCAAATATATGTTGATGACATTATATTCGGATCAACTTGTCAAGAAATATGTGATGACTTTGCCAAGATCATGCATGATGAGTTTGAAATGAGTATGATGGGGGAACTAAATTTCTTCTTAGGATTACAAATAAAACAATTAGATGATGGAATATTTTTTAATCAATCAAAATATATTAAGGTAAAAGACTTAAGAAAATTTGGAATTAGAAGAACTTAAGCCAATAAAGGTCCCCTATGTCTACGAAAAACCAAACTAACGAGGAGACGAAGAGGTGAGTCGTAGAAATACCAAATATAGAGGCATGATAGGTAGTTTTTTATTATACTAACCGGCAAAGTAGACCGATTATCATGTAGTGTTTGCCTTTGTGCCGCTTTTCAAGTGGATCCTAAAACTCCCTCACCTAGAAGCGGTTAAACGTATCTTCCGATACATTAATGAGCTTTGTTCCATTTCTCCCTCTTTTTGTCGAATTCAAAAAGGATGATCGTCGAGTTGTTGTAGGAAGAAAGAAATTGACGATATCAAGACTCCCCCTTGATGTATGCTCCCCCTTGTTCGGGGAACCAATGGACCGATCTTACGAAATTTGTTTGCTACAAAACAAGGTTAGAAGTACAAGTGCAAGACAAATATCTTTTAAAGCAACACATTGTAATTAAGTCACCGAAAATAGAGTTTCATTCAACCAACAAGAAACTCATACATAAATAGATGGCACATACAATATACAATTGAGATATGATAAGCAAGAAAACATAAATTCATAAATTACACTACAATCTAAGCATACAAAGGAGATAAGTCCTAGATGATTCATGATTCATAGGAGATGACTTTTGAGCAAAATATTTTAGGGTGACACATTTATGAAAACATTTGAATATTTTTCAAGGTGGATGTGGAAAGTGGGTGGTGATTGCGGTAGTGAGAAGATATTCAAGATGAGCAAAAATGATGTTCATCTCATCTCTTAAAGTGAAGAAAAGGTTTCAGTTATGAGAGCAACATATGCAAGTTGACCCATGATAATCATGATAGTTGTAGAAAAAAGGATGGCCCATGATAGGTGGTTAAGGTTATGGTGGAGATGGAGGTGATGGAGTGTCATAAATGTGATCAAGAGGAGTGATTGGTGACAAAGAGAGTGTGATATCCAAAGAAGGATGACTTTGAAGTGGTTGAGGGTTTAGAGGTCTAGGAGGAACATCCAAAATGTTGTCAAGAAAATGGTTTAAATTATGAGGAGAAGTTGGTTCATGTGAAGATGGTGGTGAAATTTAAAGTTTTGAGTGAAAGGAAGAGGATGTGTTCTCTTGACTTGATGATGTTTGATTAGTGGATGTGGTTTTTGATGGTGCATTTGGAGGAGTTAGAGATGAAGAAGTTGTTGTAGGAGAAGGTGTGGTGGTGATATCTTCATCACTAGATATGTTGACAAATAGTTGTCTAGGAGGGATTATGGTGAGTTTGATTTTCTTGAAAGGGTTAGATGAGGAAGCATTGGTGGAATTCATGGTAGAATGGTGTGAGGAAGATGAAGATGATGATAGAAGTGGGGAGGATGACTTATTTAATTAGGGAGGAAAAGATCAAAGTGGAAAAGCATGAGAGTTGAGTTTTTGGATTCCAAAAGTGGTTTAGGAAAATACAAAAGGTTTAGCTGGGTCTAAGAAAGAATAGTTAACTGCACAGAAAATCAGGAGCCACAGTGAAAATTCTATGACTTTTGATGGTGGTCCCGTAAATACTTGGCGGTCCCATATATATTAGGGGGCCGCCTATTAGTTATGGGGGCCGTTCTCCAGAGACAGGAAATTTTTCTAGTTTTCCTGATTTTCTGTAAATCATGTACAGAGACAATTTCCTATTTTTCCCTTTTGTAGTCAATTCTAATTCATCATGAATCATCTAGTACTTAACAATCATGGTTATAAGACTAAACATCCTAAGCTCAATCAAGAAATCATATGTAGGCAAATCGACAATTTTATAAGCATGCATAATATAACAGTAGTCAAAGACTATCAAGGTGCATGTAAGCATGGGTTTAGGATGATAAAATTAAATGATCATCCAAGGTAAGTAATGTTGCCCGTACTTCGTACTAAGATACTAATAAGTAGCATAAGTTTGAATACCTAAGCATAATTGATTTGTAAATAATATAGATAATAATGTCATAAAGTAATTTCCCTCATAGCTCACTTCTTCATGTTTCTCCACAACCTTCTGAGACTTTTTCTGATTGACCTTACTCCACCATGTTGCTCATCTCGTAATTGTACTTGACGGTTTATGATTTCGGTTTGGCGGGTGTAAAATGGTTTTAAGTGAGGGTCAATGTTAGGTGGGTTTTGAAAAACTTGTGACACTTGATTGGTTAACGAATTGACATAACGAATGGGGGAAGGAGTGCTTGCACGCGAGGTCCCTTCATCATTTCCATCATCATCATCATCATCATCGTTGAGATGAGATGATAATGGTTGATCAAAGGTGGAGGAGGAAGTGGATTGACGACCTCTTCTCGTGCCACGATCCCTTCTGGGTTTTCGCTCTAGTTGAGCGGCAAGAGGGTTCATGACACGATCGTACAAGACATAAGACTCATTTTGCAATTCGGGATTTTCACCAATGATGAAATCAAACAAGCGGGTTAATAGCATACCATAGGGTAGAATTAACCTAGCTTGCTTAGTAACCCACTCCATTCGTTTTGCCATGAAATAGGCAAGATTGAATCTCTCGGAGTTTGCAACACAATAAAGCATATAACAAAGACATGCGGGAACGTGGTCCCGATTACCCCCCAAACAAAAAACATTTTCCCGAATTATTTCTTCTAAAGGTTTCAAAGTTGACACAATTTCACGAGTGAGAATTTGATAATCTTGAACCTCAACTTCTTCTTGATGACGAATGCGAGTGACTTGACCTTCTCGATCTTCTCGAACATACGAGATGATATCATCGGGAGAAGGGAGGTTGGTTTGATATGGGCCTTCCGAAGGGGCACCATATACCAACTCATCAAGTGACCATCTGTCACTAAAGACACACGCACCCTCATAAGGTATTCTAAGAATTTAAGCAAAGTCTTCAAGAGAAAGAGAGAAGTATTGGTTTTGAATAACAAATTCAACAAACATTTGACCTTCATCGGAATAACTCAATCTATACTGACTGTAAAACTCAAGAATAAAACGAGGACACACTTGTTCATTGATTTCAGGGAGACACTCAAACTCGACAAAATGGAACAAAGACTAAACATAGTTTAGATCTGTAAAGTTATTGTTGACAAAATATAATGCCTAAAAACATTATTAATATTTTTCACATCTTTACGTTTTGATAATCACAAAATATAAAAACGTTCAATGTAAAATTAAACGTAAACAAGTAATTAGTAGTAAATTTTCATTTCGATAATTATATCACTTAAAGGTATGAATAAATAAATGCTTAATGCATTTTATGATCAAAGGAAATTTTTATTCAACCTCAAACTTTTATAAAATGTTGTAAACATTACAAAACATTTTCTACAATTAAAAGAAATGTTTTATTCAAAATAAACATTTTGAAATTCAAATTTTCGGACCTAAAATGGCTAGAAAAGTTCCAGAAAATTCCCCCTACACAAAAGACAAACTGGGGAGGCCCTAGCCTAGGGCGGCCCCCTTAAATAAAACGGGCGGGGGTGGCCCCCTAATTTTAAAGGACCGCCCACACTATTTAAAGGGGAACCGCCCCTAGGTAGACGCTCCCTTAGTTTATCCTATAAATACTGGACTTTTTCCTACTATTTTCTCACCTTTTGCACTCATTCTTTCTGCCCAAAACAGCCCACATATCCTCTCTAAAATCCTTTGATCATTTAATCATAAAGCTTTGTTTCCAAGTGATCCAAGCTTAATTCCTCAAGTGCAAGAGAATAATACTTCTATCATCAAGTGAAGAAGTATTACACCTTTGTGTGTTGTTGCAATCTTATTGCATTCATATCATAACTTGTAAATCTTTTGTAAATTTTGTAAAGTTGTGTAGTTTCTAGATCTTGGTGATCTTTATAAGTATAGTTAGATCGTGGGGATCTTACCGAGTAGTGCTAGATAGTTGTGATATAAGTAGTGTTGTGAAGAAGTCTTGAAGTTGTGAAGAAGTCGTGAAGTTGTGAGGTCGTGAAGAAGTCGTGAAGTTGTGAAGTCAGGAACAAGTCGTGAAGTTGTGTTGTGATAGATTGGTTCTAGCTAAGATTAGAACTCGACATTTAGCATTGTGTCGTAAATCGGTGTAAGTAACGTTGTGTACGGTTTTCTCTGCCATAAGGGAGCTTGTTGACATAGTGAAGAAAACTCTCGAGTTAGGTGCTCGGGGAGTGGAGTAGGGCGAAGAGGTGCTTCGTTGCCGAACCACTATAAATCCTCGCGTTGTGGTTTGATTGTTCTTACTCTTATCTCTTGTCTTGCATTACTTTCTCATAACTATCTTATTAATTGTTTAGATAGGTATATTGTTTATATTGTGCAAGTATTGAATTCACATAAAGTCGAATCTAGAATTTTTACGAACACTTTAAAACCTTAAATTAAAAAGCGGTAAACTATTCAACCCCCCTTCTAGTTTTCCACAATTGGTATCAAGAGCCACACTAAACAAGATTTTTAAAATAAATTGTATTTTAAAACTTGAATCGGTCTATGGAATCGGAAAAATATTTAGAAGGGCAATCTATGCAAAGACCACCACTATTTGAAAGTGATGGATTTATTTATTGGAAAAATAGATTCGAAACTTATGTGAAATCAAAAGATCTAGATCTTTGGCATGTTATTACCGATGGTGATTTTCCTCCTATTCAAAATAATCCCGAAATGAAAAAGGATGAAGTTGTACCTTTTCATAAACAAAATGATGATCTTAAAAAGAAACTTGCTAAAAATAATGAAGCTAAAATGGTAATTTATAATGCTTTGCCACAAAAAGAATATGAAAGAATTTTTATGTGACAAACCGCAAAACAAATTTGGGATACATTGTTAATCACTCATCAAGGTAATAATCAAGTCAAAGCTAACAAAATAGATCTTCTTGTTCAAAAATATGAACAATTTACGATTCCGGAAGAGGAATCAATAGGTAATGCCTTTGCAAAATTTAACACTATTATTACTAGTCTAAAAGCACTTGATGAAGGTTTTTCTAGCAAGAATTGTGTTAGGAAGTTTCTTAGGGCATTACACCAAAGATGGCGCGCAAATAGTCATGGCGATTGAAAATTAAGAATCTAACAACCTTACCATCTTTACGAACATATAGACACCTGAAAGTTTAAAGAAGAGTAATAAAGAAAATTTTGAAACGGTCAAAGGCAAGAAAGAACAAGTAATATCTCTTTGCATAAAGGTGAGAAAGGAAGTAAGGATAAGGATAGCTCAAGCTCGATAGTGAAGACATAGAGTATCTAAGAACCGAAAAAGAATTCAATAAATTCTTTTAAGAGAACGAGAAGATTTGTAAGACAACCATGGATGGCGATAGAAAAACATTCCAAAGAAGTAGAAATGATGGTTATGGTAAAAGTGAAAGAAAATGTTTTAGATGTGGTGATCCAAATCATCTCATTGGTGAATGTTCAAAGCCACCAAAGAACAACAATCAAAGAACATTTATTAGAGTAGCATGGAGCGATAATGGAGAAGATGAAATGGAAAAGACTAAAGATAAAACTTGTCTTGTAGCTCAAGCGCCCGATGAAATATGCTTGAGAATAAACTAGGAACCCGATGAATGGATTAAAGATAGTGGATGCTCAAAACACATGACCGATTATCAAAAGTTATTTTCTTCATACAAAGCATATAACGGAGGAAACGTAATCTTTAAAAGTAACTTGTGCGGTAACATCATAGGCAAAGGTATGATTTCTCAAGACTCCCTAATAATTGAAAATGTTGAGCACGTAGATAACTTAACATATAACTTGCTTAGTGTAGGACAAATATGTGATAACAAATGCAAAGTAACATTTACCAAACACGATAGCAAAATAATCAAAGACAAAAAGGTTATAGGTAAAGGAATTAGGAAAGGAGGAATATATGTAATGAAACTAGGAAATAAACCAGAAGACAAAATATGCCTTGCAACATTGGACGAAAACTCCACACTATGGCATAGGATATTAGGTCACGCTAATATGCAATTAATTTTCAATCATTGACATCAAAAAACGTAGTTAGAAACCTACCCAAACTAAAATACGACCGACATTTTTGTGATGCTTGCAAAATTAGAAAACAAGCTCTTGCAAGTCACAAGGCTAAAAATATAGTTTCAACAACTAGATGCTTAGAACTACTTCACATGATTTGGTTTTAGCCGTGCCGCCATACGAAGTTTATGGGAGAATCATTATACCTTAGAAATCGTAAGTCACTATTCTCAAGATTTCAACATGGACTAAATAGATTAGTAAATAAAACCGAAGCCTTCGAAAAATTCAAAATATTTAGCAAAATGATCCAAAACAAATTAGGATGTTCCATTGTATCAATTAGGACAGATCATGGTAGAGAATTTGATAATGAAGTATAATTCGAAAAATATTGTGATTCCAATGGGATTACTCACAATTTCTCCGCTCCACGTACTCCACAATCAAATGGGGTAGTAAGAAAGAAAAAAACGCACTCTACAAGAAATGAGTAGAACCATGTTAAACAACATCCATACTCCCTCAAAAGGTTGTGTTTAATGCGACGTACGTCAACCTAGTATAATTAAATAGAGTGTTCCATTAGACGGTATTTTAGGAAAAACCTCACATAATGAGTTATTTAAGAGGTATGAGAAACCAAACCTAACTATTTTAGAGTATTCGAAGTAAATGTTTTATTTCTTAATACAAAAGATTGCCTCACCAAGTTCGACCCAAAGTCGTATGAAGGTGTTTTCCTAGGATATTCGCAAAATAGTAAAGCTTACATAATACTTAACATACAAACAATGAAAGTTGAAGAGTCGTTGAATGTAATTTAGATGAAACTCCTCCCCCGCCTAAAACATCACCATTGGAAGATGATGAAAGCTATTGAGGTTAGTAAAACAAAACCCATAGGCAATGATCTTGAAGACATTTCACTAGAAAATAATCAAATTGTAAATATTAAAGAATCTAAATCTCATCCCCTAGAAAACGTTATTGGTAATCTAAATCAAAAAACTCTTAGGTCGCAAGCTCAAGACAAAAGCAATTTCTTTTGCTTTATTTCAACAATAGAACCTAAAAATATAAATGAGGCATTAAAAGATAAAAATTGGGTAATGGCCATGCAAGAGGAACTAAACCAATTTAAAACAAATGATGTTTGGGAACTAGTCCCAAATCCTATGGATATGACCATTATAGGAACAAAATGGGTATATAGAAATAAACTCGATGAAAATGGCATCATAACTAGAAACAAAGCTAGGTTAGTCGCCCAAGGTTATAATCAACAAGAAGGAATTGATTATGACGAAACATATGCACCCGTAGCTAGACTAGAGTCCATAAGAATACTTTTAGCTTATGCTTGCGCACTAGACTTTAAGTTATACCAAATGGATGTGAAGAGTGCATTCCTTAACGGTTTTATCAATGAGGAGGTTTACGTGGCACAACCTCCAGGATTCATTGACTTCGCAAAACCTAATTATGTCTATAGACTTAAGAAAGCTCTTTATGGTCTAAAACAAGCCCCAAAAGCTTGGTACGATCGATTAAAAGCCTTTCTTATTAAACATGATTACTCCATGGGAATGGTAGATAACACACTCTTCACTAAAAAGAAAGACTCCAACCTCATTATTGTCCAAATATATGTTGATGACATTATATTCGGATCAACTTGTCAAGAAATGTGTGATGACTTTGCCAAGATCATGCATGATGAGTTTGAAATGAGTATGATGGGGGAACTAAATTTTTTCTTAGGATTACAAATAAAACAATTAGATGATGGAATATTTTTTAATCAATCAAAATATATTAAGGAAATGCTTAAGAAATTTGGACTAGAAGACTCTAAGCCAATAAAAACCCCTATGTCTACGGAAACCAAACTCACGAGAGACGAAGAAGGTGAGTCCGTAGATAATACCAAATATAGAGGCATGATAGGTAGTTTATTATACTTAACGGCAAGTAGACCCGATATCATGTTTAGTGTTTGCCTTTGTGCACGCTTTCAAGAGGATCCCAAAACCTCTCACCTAGAAGCGGTTAAACGTATCTTCCGATACATTAAAGGCACTACGCATTTAGGATTATGGTATCCTAAGGGATCCGGCATAGAAACAATAGTGTATGCGGATTCGGATCATGCGGGAGATTACGTAGATCGCAAGAGCACTAGTGGTGTTTGCACGTTTATGGGATGTTGTCTAACATCTTGGTTTTCGAAGAAGCAAACCGCTCTTGCCATCTCCACAACCGAAGCGGAATATGTAAGCGCCGGAAAGGCATGTCAACAAGCCCTATGGATGAAACAAGCTCTAACTCTCGTAGACTATGGCGTTAGGTTAGATGACATTCCAATAATGTGTGATAACAAAGGGGCTATAGACTTAAGTAAGAATCCCGTTCAACACTTATGAACAAAACACATTGAAATTCGTCATCACTTTCCTTCGCGATTAAATGTCAAAAGGGAATACTCTATAGAAAAGGTACCTCAACGGAAGACAACATAGCCGATATTTTTCCTAACTAACATATAAACTGAGCCATTTAACTACTTACGTCTAGGTCTAGGAATGATGGAACAAATTGATTAAGTTTTCGGCATAATAAAGAAATGATAATCATCAAAGAACTGTTTGTCAAAAATCTGAGAAAAAATTTCTCAACGGGTGGCGGCCCCCTTAATTCATAAAGGGCGGCCCCCTTAATTTTAAAGGGATCGGCCAGTCTTTAAGGGGACCACCCACCTGACTGACTAAAAAAAATTTCACTCTGTATCTAGGTTTCTATTTTACACAAAAACATAAGATTGGTAAAAGTCTATAAGCAAACTTTTACAAATTCTTCTATCTAAATGCATATCTCATTATACATATATACAATAGTCCTGATTCATTATTTTCTTAAAAGTCTTTCTCACAACTAGGAGCACATAAAAATTAATTTTCATATATTGTTGAGATATGCTAAAAACATTTTTCACATATGCATAATGTTCTCTTACTTGTCAAAAGTATATAATCTAATATATATTTTCGACAATCTTAGTTGAGCAAAATTAAATCTAGGAGCATTTGGATTATTTCTTAGGTTTTACATGTCTTAGTGTCGAAATAATCACTACTCCACATTTGTCGCACTTAGGCACACACTAGTATTTGCACAAAAGTTTGGTTCGTTTTTAACTTAACCCTCTTGTTAAGAAAAATTCTTTGTGCTTTATATCTAGTTACTATTTTATATGCTCTTTACTCTTTTGGTCATCAATTCATATATGATTATATGCCAAAATTATGTGAATTAGTTTTGTCCTACAACTTGTCATATATATGTAGAATGTTGAATGCATAATTGTTATGTGCTAAAAATTCTTAATTGCCATAAAAAGATGGACTTGCTACAAATTAACCACCAAAACAAAAACCCTCACACAAAATTTTAAGAAAAATTAATTTTTAGGAAATATGGGAAATAGCAGCATGCGGCCCCCTTAATTCATAAAGGGCGGTCCCCTAGTCTTTAAGGGGACTGACCCCTAATTAAGGGGACTGGCCTAGCAAATCACGGGTAGAACAACATTTTCATCCTTTTTTGACCAAATATCCTCTAGACTTAGCTATTATTTCCCTAAATTCACAAACATTTTTTGGATTTGATCCTTTAAATGTTCATTCTTCCTAATTTAAACCTTTCCTCCACTATAAATACATTCTCAACCATTATCATCACAATCATCCTCACCAATGACATCTCCTAACAAACCTACATCCAAACCATCAAGGATAGCCAAAATGAGTGTGAAACCTATTTGGAGGAAGAAACTAAACCCTTGTAACATATCCAATGAGCTCAATGTAAATTCACCAACACCAATGCCAAAACCACTCACTCATCATCATGAACCATCTCAAGAAAACAATCACCCCAATCAAGCATCACCAAATCCTTACATTAAGGACACTCCCACATCACCACAAGTTGTCTCACATCCTCCATCTCTTATCTCACCCATCAATTCACATGATACTCACACTTAAGCTCCACATCAAAGTGACAACCAAACTCAACACACACCACCTTTATCTCCAAGTAGAGAAAGCGTAGTTAATGGCATTAATCAACTACAAGACCTATCAAATCTCATAGCCATGCATCTCTCCCAACAAAAAAATAACATTCCCTCATCACCTTACTCTCCAAACCTACCACACACCCTCAACATTAACCAAGTTGAAACTTATGTTTGGTATTGCCCTTGTTGTATCTTCACCCAAAAATAATTCCTTGCTTTAAGTGAGGATATCAATTGGATTGAATTCCTCCTCACTCGACCACATCCACCACCTAGAGTTCAAAGAGATTACCCTTCCACAACCGTCTCCGCTCAAAACTCTCCATCAACAACCAACTAATCTCGTAATATGCCTACAAATATTCGTCAAACCCTTTTATGTCGCAAGCAAGTCAAAAATCCCTCTATGGCTATTTAAGATTTTTTTATGCTTCTAAAGCATATTTGTTTTTCTTTTTATGTATGCTTGTGTGTAGTTCACACACATTGTCCTAAATGAATGAAGTATCTTTTGCTTTGATGTTTGCTTGCACTTGTCATATTTTTCCTTCCTTCTTGCTACATGTTAGAAATATTTGTATTGTTCTAACTCATTTTTGTAGCCAAGAAACCATAGCTCGATTCCTTGGTGCCCTCGAACGAGGGGGAGCACACATCAAGGGGGAGCATTTATTCCGTCGATTTTACTAGCAATTCTCGACGATGCCTTTTTGATTCTACAAAAAGGGGGAGAAATGACATAAAACTCACTAAATACTTGTTTAAAAATAATTTTTACATTTTAATGAGTTTAGATTTGTAATCATCAAAAGGGGGCGATTGTTGATTAAATAATATATGCCTAAAAACAATACTAGTATTTTTACACATCTTACATTATATACTCACACAAACACATAAACAACAACAACTTACACTATCAAGACCACCACTTCCAACGTAACAATATCATATACCCCACATACAACCAACCTTACACACCACAAACCCATCATCATTCCAAAACATCACACCTCCCCCCCCCCCCCCCCCCCCCCCCCCCCCCCCTATTATATTAAATTAAAAAAAAACCCCCCCCCCCCCCCCCCCCCCCCCCCCCCCCCCACCCCCTCCCCCCCCCCCCCCCCCCCCCCCCCCCCCCCCCCCCCCCCCCCCCCCCCCCCCCCCCCCCCCCCCCCCCCCCCCCCCGGGAAAATTTTTATTCAACTCACACTTTTATAAATGTATATAACATTTTTATAAAACATTACAAACACAATTTTCTACAATTAAAAAAATGTTGTATTCAAAATAAACATTTCGAAATTCAGAATATTTAGGATCTTAAAACGGCTAGAAAAGTTCCAGAAAATTCCCCTACACAAAAGACAAACTGGGGAAGCCCTAGTCTTGGGCGGCCCCCTTAAATACACGGCCGGCCCCCTTAAAATTAAGGGGACCGCCCACCTATTTAAGGGGACCGCCCCTAGGTAGACGCTCCCCCAGTTTGTCCTATAAATACTAGACTTTTCCCCACAATTTTCTCACCTTTTGCCTTCATTTCTCTTTCTGTTCTAAAATAGCCCACACATCTCATCAAAATCCTTTGATCATTTAATCATAAAGCTTTGTTTCCAAGTGATCCAAGCTCAATTCCTCAAGTGCAAGAGAAGAATACTTTCATCCTCAAGTGAAGAAGTATTACACCTTTGTGTGTTGTTGCAATCTTATTGCATCCATATCATAACTTGTAAATCTTTTGTATATCTTGTATTTATGTGTAGTAGCTAGATCTTGGCGATCTTTGTAAGTATAGATAGATCGTGGTGATCTTACCAAGTAGTGTTAGTTAGTTGTGGCATAAGTAGTGTGGTGAAGTAAAGTCATGAAGTTGTGAGGAAGTCTTGAAGTTGTGAAGAAGTTGTGAAGTCGTGAAGTTGTGTTGTGATAGATTGGTTCTAGCTAAGATTAGAACTCGACATTTAGCTTTGTGTCGTAAATCGGTGTAAGCAACGTTGTGTACGGTTTTCTCCGCTATAAGGGAGCTTGTTGACATAGTGAAGAAAACTCTCGAGTTAGGTGCTCGGGGAGTAGAGTAGGGCGAAGAGGTGCTTCGTTACCGAACCACTATAAATCCTCGCGTTGTGGTTTGATTGTTCTTACTCTTATCTCTTGTCTTACATTATCTCCTCATACTATCATATCAATTGTTTAGATAAATATATTGTTCATATTGTGCAAGTGTTGAGTTCACATAAATTCAAATCTAGAATTTTTTTACAAACACTTCAAAACCTTTAATTAAAAAGCGGTAAACTATTCAACCCCTTCTAGTTTTCCACACATTGCACTAAAACAAACAAACCAGCATTGAACCGGATTTAATATGGCTAATACAATTTTCTATCATTTGGCTTGTACTGCTTTTCTATCTTCTAATCTTCCTCTTTTGTGTTTATTGTGTATTGAATTGGTATTTGTTTCCACCAAACCTGTGCCAGTCTATCTGGCTAAAAACCCCTATTTTATTAGACAACGTACATAGCATAGGTTTAACCAGTAAATAGACTAATTAAAATACTGATAGAATATATGATTAAATTTCCACTCTTAGTGTTCGACACCCTACTTACCGTGAACTCTATCTTGACCGGGTACACTACTCGTTAAAGTGTTGTTTTAGGTTTGTCGGCTGAATATAAATGTAAAACTTGATAATCAAATAATTGACCCTACACGATAGCACATCAGGTTTTTGGCGCCGCTGTCGGGTGGTATGAGAAACATTCGCCATAAGGGGGTGGGGGGGGGGTGGGGTCTAGTGGGGTGGTGGGGGGTGGTGGGTGGTGGCTGGGTTATGGAGGGGGGGGGGGGTGGGGGGGGGGGGGGGGGGGCGGGGAGGAGGGGGGGGGGTGGTGGTGAATTGTGATGGGGGGGAAGTTTATCGTGTGCTCGGGGAATTCGTAGTCGGTAGAGGAGGTTAAGGAGGTGGGGTAAGGGTGTGAGGGGGTGGTGTACTTGATTTGTCGTAGGAAGTGTCTGTGATTGTGGGGTGGTGGTTTGGTGGGGGGTGGGGGGGGGAGGCGAGTGGTTGGGGGGGGAGGGGGGGGGGTGGGGGGGGGGGGGGAGTGGGGTGGGAAGGTAGGTGAGGGAGGGGGGGGGGCTGGCGGGGGGGGGGGGTGGGGGGGGCGAGGCGAGGGTCGGACAGGTGTATGGGGGGGGGCGGGGGGGGGTGGGGGGGGTGGCGGGGGTGGGGTGGGGGGGGAGGGGGGAGGTGTTTGTTTTTCTTTTTATTTTTTTTTTTTTACTTTTTATTGAGTAAGATTAGTTCATTCAGGTTAAAGAGAGGTATAAAATAGCCCCTTTTTTTGTTTTTCTTTTTTTTTTTTTTTTTTTTTTTTTTTTTTTTTTTAATTTATTCTTTTTTATCTTTTTTTTCTTTTTTTTTTATTTTTTTTTTTCCTTTTTTTATTAAACCTTATTCTTATTAGTATTTCTAACAATTAATTAATTAGTTTAACGTAATATAATTATTTAAATTCTGTTTGTATTTATTTACTTTGTGTGTTTAAATTGTTTGTTTTAATTCCCGCATTTAATAGTTTTAAATTGTATTCTGTTCTGACTGATCACCTGATACGCCGTATCCACCAGTTGGATACACGTAATCTAACCTTCTAATCAGGACATCGTATTGAGTTTTACTGTCTAAACGACGTATCTGTTTCACGACAATATGGCGCAATCAGTAAGATCTATACGGCGTATTTAAATTAATTGAATACGGCATATTCGTCATCTAATACAGTAACAATAGTAAAACTCCATTTGTTTGATTTCACGCTTAATTCCTCTTATCATGACATATCCTACTGATTCGTTGACATTTGTTTCAGGTAGTGCATGACAAGAAGTTTGACGAAAGAACCACTCTCACCTTTTGAAAACCCGAAATAGAAATTTCGCTCAAAAAGTAGGCTCTTCGATACACCTAGTCTCATAGAATCGAATTCACCTGAGTTCGATCACATTTTTGACATCAAAGAACAATCAGAGGAAGGGGAAAGAGAAATAATAACGGAAACAATGGAGCAGTATATGATCAAAACCCGAGAAAATTATAGGGCAGGCGTTACTAGGCCTACGATCAACCAAGATACCCTCTTTGAATTGAAGGGGAAATTTCTCAAAGAACTTCGTGATAATACTTTCAGTGGCTCAGAACACGAAGATGCAAATGAGCACATCGAAAAGGTTTTAGATATTGTTTGGATTATTTCTACATCCCAAAAGTAACTCAAGATCAAGTCATGTTCGAGGCCTTCTCCGTTCCCTCACTGGGGAAGCTGCAAGTTAATAGCTAAAGGAACCTGCCATCAGGATCCTTACAACGTGGAGGTCCTCAAAATAGTTTTGGACAAAATATTTGTCCACCTTCAGCACCAGAAAGAAAATGGAGGAAATTAACAACTTACAGCAGGAACCCGATGAAAGCCTTTTCCGCGCATGGGAAAGATTTAAAGAATTGCCTGGGATGAAAGTGTCACTGAACATTATTTGTCCATGCAGGAAGTATCTTGTTTTACAATGGGCTCGAGTTCCAATCGAAGTCCTGGAATCAAAGTTATCCCCCCCCCCCACCCCCCCCCCCCCCCCCCCCCCCCCCCCCCCCCCCCCCCCCCCCCACAATCTCATCTTCCCCAAAACTGTATTGATGCTAAAATAGCCATTTAGGAGACGGCTGAATACTCTCAGATATGGGAACATGGAACATTTCTAGGACCAAAAAGTACTGAAACTTTGACGGGCTTAGCTGCTATCCAAGCCCTACACTCAACAATCTTGGACGAGAATAGAGAAAGTAATTGAGAAAGTGTACGCTGCTCAGGTCAGGTGCGAACTATGCAAGGGACCACACTATACGAAAGATTGTCCACAAAAGGAAGAAGGAAAAACTTTTGGATTAAGCCTACTATACATAGTTTGGTGCACCCTATCAACCTGGAGGACAGTATAGAGCAGCAGGGCTAGGATTCTACCAACAAAATAATGGAAATTCTTTGTTATCCTGATCGGAGACCAAGCTCTATAAGAAATCACTAACCAAATTTATGGCAGGAATCAGCTAAAAGGCCTCAAGAAGAAACCTCATCATAATCAAAGAAGATCGAGATTCTACCAATGCTAGCAATAAAGAAACCAAAGAGCTTCAATTAAGACCATGGAATACAAATCGGCAGATGAGCAAAGTCCTTGCAAGGAGAGAGATGTTTGGAAGCCTGCCAACTCTAGGTGAGGGAACCGTCGGAGACCAATTTAAATCAATCTCAAACTGCTAAAGTTGATTTCTCTGAGGATACGCCATATCCGGGCATGGCCATACGCCATTTCGGCACACACACAAAGCCTATTTTCTAAAACAATCTCTTTTCCAAGCCGAACTATAAACTTAGCTGTATGATTAGAGAGGTATACAAGATGTGAAGTTTCTGGATACTTATGATCATCCTTACCTCAAAAAGAAAAGACCCAGGGAGCTTTACTTTACATTGTTTTATTCATAATATTTCTTTTTTTTTGTTTTGAAAACCTGTTGACCTTGGAGCAAAGGTGGTGGAGCGTTATGCCATTCTCTACCTACACCAACCTTGGTCTAAGAATTTTATCTCACACTAGGTTACCCATCGAACTGGCTGACCGAACCATTAAACAACCAAGGGGTATTGCTCGAAAATGTGCTAGTAAGGATAGGCAAATTTATTTTCCTATTAGACTTATCATTTAGACATAACAAGGATATGATGTCCCTTTAATCCTCAGACGACATTCTTGTCAACTGCCCATTCCAAGATTGATGTCTTCAAAAGGAAGATTACTTTAAGGGTCGGGGAAGAAAAACTTGTTTTTAAAGTTTTTAAGCCCGCCACTAGCATAATCAAAAGGGTCTTTGTAATAAAATGTATGATCGGAAAAACAAACTTGAATCGGAGAGGGTGATGAATATTCGACCAATTTATGGTGGTATAGAACTAAATGCTTTGGATACACCTTAGAAAACTAAAATAGATCAAGACGATTTGTGCCAATTTTTGTTAAAACCGACTCTTATAAGATGGAATTTTCTTGTGTAATCGGGTATAAGTATATTATCACTAACTTCCTCCCTTCCTTGCCTATTAAACTAATGTCTAAAAGTTTTTACTATTCCATATTTGGGGATAAGGGTGAAGGGAAGAGTCATGCCGGGACTTTGATCGATATACTTGTTTTCGTTGGAAGTTTTTCTATTATTTCAGGTTTTACCATCATTGACGATGATGATATGACAAAAGACGTTGAGCTTGGCATGAGATTTTGCACGAAGTAAGCATCATGCCAAAGGATTATGAAGAAATTCGCTCTCGGGAATAATTGCGAGCGAATCATGGAGGAAGAATGAAGAAGAAAAAAAGGTCGAACTTAAAGACCAGCTGAAACAAAAGTGCTTCCCGGGAGACAACCCGGCCATTTTAATTGTTTTTTGTTTTAATTGTTTGAATTTTAATTTTCAGCACGAGTTTGTCTTCCCAGATATTACATATGGCGTATCGAACCCCATTGGATACGGCATATGCATGTCTAGACGTTATCAGTTTTAAAAAAAAAACTTTATGATTAGTTTCTAGTAATTTAATTGTTTCTACAGGAACAATACGGCGTATCTTAGGGTTTGGGATACGACGTATTGATCCATGTACAGTTGTGTGTTTAATTATTTTCTTGTACCATTGTAGCGAGATAGAATTTACACTTGTCTTCTAACCTTTTACATGACCTTACTGAAACTATGATATGGTATATGCTGAAAAAGACTTGTGTTGAACTCATCCGGGCATTCTGAAGCCCTAGTCAACACACTTTTTGCTTAAGAACTCATCATGGAGAATTATCACGAGCAAAACATCAGGGAGTTTTCTGTTCTAATTCTATTTTCCCGTATTATTTAATTATTTTATCTATACAACGAGGACATTGTATAATTTAAGTGGGGGGGGATGGAGAATTAGAACGTACTTGTCTTCTTTTTTACAAAATAA
The DNA here is from genome assembly GCA_026074375.1 of Tanacetum coccineum. NCBI lineage: Eukaryota > Viridiplantae > Streptophyta > Magnoliopsida > Asterales > Asteraceae > Tanacetum > Tanacetum coccineum. The sequence continues at coordinate 59,463 of BQNB010009744.1, forward strand.
CATGCAAAGTGCTTAAAAATGGTCAATTTTTTTTTCCAGCATGACTTTTGTAAAAATCACTAGTTACATTACGTAGCGCACTATAACCCTTGATACATATTGTGAGAATTAAGCCTATTTCGTTTCCAACTATCTACTAAATTCTACAAATTTATGAGTGTGCCGGTGATGTAGTGGACTTTAGAACTTGGCCTGGTATATCACTCGAGACCGCCATGATTAGTACTATGGATTTAGATGGAAGAACATGTTCAACTGATAAATTTCTAGGATTAAACCAAATAGCCTACATATCGTAAAATTAACTATCCACACTGGTTAGTTAACTCCCGTGTAACCCTTGATTACTCTCATTTTTAGAGTAAAATCCACTATTTTTTTTTTTTGAACAACCAGTTGTGTCTATCCGTTCTCTCTGTACACCATATTATATGTTTTGTTACACCTTTGCACCTTAGTTGCTTTCGTGTAAAGTCTTGTATTTCCTGTGTCAAAGTGAAATTTTTTTTATCTCTGTAATGGTCGGGAAATTGCACAAGCATGGGAAATAAAAAAAGTAAAAAATTCTAATTCTAAAGTATAGATTAATCCAAAAAAATTCTTTTTTATGTAGCTCGTTTGTCAAAGTTTCTGCCACTTTTACGCCAACGCCTATGCATTATGTCAATTGAAGAAAAGTTACTACAAGGAAAAGAATTATCCAGATAAATATGAAAAGTGAAGCGGTGGAACACAAATGTGGTGTTTATTATGTAATAAAAATAGCAAAAAAAAAAGAAGGAAGAAAAATAGTCTATTTCCCCCACCCCTCTCCCCTCCGCCTCCCCCCCACCCCCCCCCGCCCCCCTCCCCCCCCCCCCCCCTTAATCAACCCGCGCTCACTCTCTACGATCCAGAATCAATTATTCGCTTGCTCCCTATTTGAGTATCCCTCCCAAAATCAACCCATGTGTGTGTTATGTTTTAGAGAAAAAGTGGCCGATATACCACTTTGTATAAAGTATGTAAAGAGCGGGAATGTAAGGAAGTTGACGTTATGGGCACGTCAACTTTGGTTGTCGTTGTCATTTTCTGTGATCGAGGCGTCTGTCATATATTCGAGGTCTTTGTCATGGAACGGTCAGGGAAAGTTAATGCAACCGCACCTTATTTGTGGCTCCCTAATCATATTTGTTTTATGATTTTTATTTAACAACCATTTTACTTCCTTTCCTAGCAAATAACTTAGTGTCTACTCGAAGGGATTGTTTGAGCATGCAGGTTATTCTGTGTTACGGCGCATATAATGCATGTCACGCCTGCTTTTGATGCGATCGTATGCGTCTGGACGCATTGATCTTTTGCTTGAAGTCCCCCTAGCCCCAACGCCCTCCCCCCCCATACCAATATCATTCTTGTGTCCTAACCGGCTAGGTAAACGTACGAACAGGGGATGGTGTTCAGATTGTATATGTCTATTCCGTTAGTTACGTTACCGTGTATATTGAAACGCTGTCGATATTGTTGGGTGTGGGCTCACTAGATGGGGAAAGACTGTTAATGCTCAACAGTTAACGCCTTTTAACCTATTTAGCTTTTGACTTGTTCTTCCTTAGCTTTTAGTGGTAGAGATGTGTCTGCTTTACCAAAGCTTATGATACGAAACTAATCACAATCCGAGCAATTCGCTCGCCTACTACTTAAATGTCGCGCACTCCTAGATTAGTGAGTGATCTGAGTGTTTTCATTTCCCTATCTTCTTCGCTCTCGCGCTCGCGCGCGCATCATTGTACAGGTGATTAGGACAAAACGATGCTTAAACGAAAAATCCTTAACTTCGGTTCAGGAATACGCTTTCATAAACTAAACTTTTTTCTAATAGTTACTTGAGGATAAGTAGGATTCTAAGTGGGGGGGAGATATTTCGATGACATTAAATAACGTCACTTTATTATATCATTTATCCTATCTATTTTGACCACCTTTTCTATATTAATTGCCTTTGTTTGGTACTTATTGCTTTAAGAGATTGATAACGCGCAGTAATTCAGGAGTGTTTTGAGACGATATGCTAAAAGTGTGCATAAATTGGAGCTTAAAACGAAGACATTTGATAGTGTGTGTGAGACGCACTACAAAATGCACTCCAAATAGCCGTATCCGACTAAAGAGATACGCGCTGTATCTGCGCACTACGATCCCAAGCAAACCGCGTCCATCCTACACATATCCCATAATTCGGCGTATCTGTGCTATTACCTACACATATCCATGAAGATAAACTATTTCGAAGATACAGTTAAATCAAGTAAATTAGGAATGTTTCAAAGATTTATTACGAACGTAGCGCGCACTCTAAGGAATCCAGCCCAATACGCCGTATCGACCTATCTGGATACGGCGTATCGAGTATTTTTCAGCAACTATAAATAGAAGACTCAAATGTGTGTATTCCACTGTGATTTATCATATTCTTTATACCTTATAACTCCATCAGAGCCGAATTTTAGAAGGAGGAGCTCAACCATAAAGGTCAAGCATTGATCACGACTCCATAGAAGACATCGTGTAATTTTTACTCTCTTAATCGTCGATTTTCAATTGTTTGATTCGCTTGTTTAATTACATTGTGGTAGTGGGCTAATCCCCTCGGGTATTAGCCATGTTAATGAAAGTTAATGTTTGGTTTGTTTGTAAAATCGATTTCTTGAATTATCATTATTGTGTAATTAAGTTTATCACCTTATACTTGTTTAAGTGCTCTGACTCGCTCGCGCCGTCTATCATCAGATCTACTGGGTCCTAGTGTTACGGACCATGCGTCTCGCTTAGATACCGAAGATAGCGCACCGCCCATGTCCGTGTATGTGGTCCGAATAGGATCACAGATAACATTCTTGTCGTTGTCTTTTGATTATGAGCTTAGTTGGACCAGTAGGTGACCGTTTATGTTCAGCAATGAGCTCTTTAATTAACTGATAAAGATTGGAATAGTAGAACTACCAGATATATAAAACATCTTCAAACAATAAGTGGGGTAAACGTCCCGTTGGGCTTGAGTTTCTACACCCCCACGGACCCCCCCCCTCAACACTCCCTCGCACTCCTCCGCCCCTCCCTCCCCCTCTCCCCTTTAGACTCAAGCATCCCTATAATTAACAAATAAACCGGACTGCAACTTGGCTGTTTGATCTTGATTATTTAACTGATTCAATGAATTATCAACCTGTGAGATCAGAGAATCAGGCTAACAAACATGCAGGTCCATAAAAAGATAATCACAATGTAGGTACACAAGATAATATTGATGCAGGTGATTCTGAAAAAGAAGATAAATCTGCTCAGGACTACTTTGTACTGCCTATATGGTCTTCTTATTCTTCAACAGTCAAGAGATCAACAGAAAAGGATGCAGATGAAGCACCTAACAAACATCTTGATTTAAAGACAGATGAGAAGCAAATAGATAAGGAGGATCAAGTCTTTTTGGATGAACTTGAAAGACTTAAGAGGCAAGAAAAAGATGTTATTGATGCAACTAAAGCTCTCAGGAAGGAATTTGCCCAAGAAACCGAGGATTTACTTTTACAAGCAGGAGCTGCTAAAGCTAGCAGTACTAACACAGTTAATACTGTTAGCACACCAGTTAGTATTGCCAGTCCTTATGATGTACTATCCTTCTCTGATCCAACCAATCCTGACCAAGATGACTTAGAAATACCTGCACTTGAGGACATTTATAAAAATCCTACTGATGGTATTTTTACAAATTCATCTTATGATGATGAGGGTGCAGTGGCTGACTTCACAAATTTAGAAACTGTTGTGAATGTTAGTCCTATTCCCACATCAAGGATTAACTCTATTCATCCTTCAACTCTTATTCTTGGAGATCCTCAATCAGCAGTTCAAACAAGAAGTAAAGTGTCTAAAAGTTCTGGAGCCCATGCTTTTGTAAGTTATATTCAAAAGCAAAGGAGAAATAATCATAAGGACTTCCAACATTGTTTATTTACTTGTTTCTTGTCTTATAATGAACCCAATAAGATCTCTGAAGCACTTGAAGATGAAAGTTGGGTTGATGTTATGCAGGAAGAATTACTGCAGTTCAAGATTCAGAAAGTTTAGATTCTTGTAGATCTGCCTTATGGGAAGAAGGCAATTGGAACAAAATAGGTTTATAGAAATAAGAAGGATGAGAGAGGAGTTGTGGTCAGAAATAAAGCAAGGTTAGTTGCTCAAGGACATAGGCAAGAGGAAGGGATAGATTATGATGAGGTTTTTGCTCCTGTGGCCAGGATTGAAGCCATTAGGATCTTTTTAGCCTTTGCCTCTTACATGGGCTTCATAGTCTATCAAATGGATGTGAAAAGTGTCTTCCTTTATGGAAAAATTGATGAGGAGGTCTATGTGTCTCAACCACTAGGTTTTATAGATCCTAAATATCCTTAGAAGGTCTACAAAGTAGTGAAAGCTCTCTATGGGTTACACCAAGCTCCTAGAGCCTGGTATGCTACTTTATCTACTTTCTTGTTGAAGAATGGATACAGAAGAGGAACTATTGACAAGACTCTTTTCATTAAGAAGGACAAACATGATATCATATTAGTACAAGTTTATATGGATGATATCATATTTGGTTCTACAAAGAAATCTTGGTGTGATGAATTTGAGGCATTAATGAAGAGTAGATTTCAGATGAGTTCTATGGGAGAGCTCACTTTCTTTCTTGGATTACAAGTCAAACAGAAAGAAGATGGTATCTTTATAAGTCAGGATAAGTATGTTGCAGAAATCCTGAAGAAGTTTGATTTTGTTAGTGTCAAGACTGCTAGTACACCAATTGAGACCCAGAAGCCTTTAGTCAAAGATGAGGAAGCCAGTGATGTGGATGTACATCTTTATAGATCCATGATTGGTTCTTTAATGTACTTGACTGCTTCTAGGCCTGATATTATGTTTGCAGTCTGTGCTTGTTCTAGGTTTCAGGTCACTCCAAAGACCTCCCATCTAAGTGCTGTCAAGAGAATTTTTAGGTATCTAAAGGGCAAACCCAAACTGGGCCTTTGGTATCCTAGAGTGTCCTCATTTGACCTGGAAGCCTACTCAGATAGTGATTATGCTGGAGCAAATCTTGACAGGAAATCCACAACAGGAGGTTGTCAATTTCTTGGCAGGAGACTTATTTCTTGGCAATGCAAAAAGCAGACCATTGTGGCTACTTCTACTACAGAGGCAGAATATGTTGCTGCTGCAAGCTGTTGTGGGCAAGTTTTGTGGATTCAAAATCAAATGTTAGACTATGGGTTCAATTTCATGAACACAAAGATCTACATTGATAATGAAAGCACAATATGCATTGTAAAGAATCCAGTATATCATTCCAAAACAAAGCATATTGCTATTAGGCACCACTTCATAAGGGATGCTTATGAGAAGAAACTTATCCAGGTGCTTAAAATCCACACTGATGACAATGTAGCTGATCTTCTAACCAAGGCATTTGATGTTAGCAGGTTCCAGTTCTTGGTTGTTTCTATTGGGATGATAAATCCATAAGCTGCATTAGTTAAAGGGAGGCAATATGATGTGTTGTACAGTTTGTATGAAGTGTTCAGTGTGAAGAAACATTTTAACCATAAGTGATGCATTTCAAGAAGTTCATTGGGATTTAGAGAGTCATTGGGAAGAGCTTTAGATGGTACTGAAGCACTGATGTTACCTAAATTGTTCATTCTTTGGTTGGCAACAGTTAGTACCGACAGTGCAGAGTTAGTACCGATGGGCAAAGTTAGTACCGCTATAGAGACGTTGAAGAAAAATACCGCCAAGGGTATAAAGTGTAAATTGAAACGGTTTCCTTGAAGTTAGGTTTCCTAAACCTATATAAACCCATCTCAATTGCACAGTTCACTTACGTAATCACTCTCAAATACGCGTAACAGTAAAACATCATTCTTGACAACTTTCGAGTTAGCACGGAAGCTGAAACGACTCGAAAGTGCTCAAATCTGAGCTTTTAAATTTCCTGAACACAAGCGTCATGTATACAAGTGCTGAAATAAATGTTTAAATATATATCATCGGTTTTTCGCCGTAACTTTTTCGGTTATTAAGAGTTAACAAGCTTTACCATAAATCGAAACGATCGCTCGGATATGTTTTAATTCGTATTGCCAAGCCTGAATTAGTATTATTTGAAAAACTCAATCCTCGTTTGGCGTGCCCAAACTTATCTGCTCATTTTATAATAGCTTTCAAAACACGCTCAAACTCATTTTTAACATGTTTAAAGGTCCTAATGGTGATTTAAGCTACAATAAACTAACTTATGCATAAAATAAATTGAAATAACATAAAGCGTTCTAATGACCTTATTGTGTATGATGATGAATGATCAATGTAAGCAAATCCTTATTTAGAATAAAAATCCAAAAGCTTGCAAATACCTTAAAATATCTTAATAAAGATGGTATGTAGGTTGTAAGGTTGTAATACTATTTTGTATGGATTGTTTATAATGAGGGGGTTGATGCGTAGCATATAGATATACAAAAGGAGGAGTGTTGTGATTTTTAACCAGAGTTTATGCATGTATGTTTTATCTCTTGAAGATTACTATGCATTATATGGTGCAAAGACATAGTCAAGAGAAGACAATGTTAGGGTCTTAGGGAAGAATAGTCTTAGAGTCTTGGTCAAAGTCTTTTGGTCTTTGGGTTCAAAGAGACAAGGCATGACAACGAGTATAAATGCAAGATGGATTTACATTTGACACAAATGGAGAAAAACTTCTTATTTATTTGAATCAATTGGCATAAATATCGCCCCTTTTTATACAAAATTTTCTCCTCCATTTCTCCATACAACACTTAATCTTTCACTTACATTTTCTCTTATCCAATCCTCAAAAATGTTGCACATCATCACGATCTTGGCGATGGCGACCGCGATAGCACTCGGCATTTATCTTGCCTACTTCCCATACGAAGAAGGATTTCAGTATTTGGCAATGGTTCTAGCGGTTCTCGTGCCGGTCATTATCCTTGCTATTGGCGTGGATCTATGCTTGAAGGACTAGATACTATGGTTAGGGGAGGGTCGAAATAAAACTTGTATTTCCTTTATGTTCTTATGTAATCTTATTTCTAAGATAATAAATGGATGTTGTGGCAATAAATCTTTTTGTTATTTTTATTTATGCCTTTCGATAATTTCGTTACCACGCTTGGTAATTCGTTTGCATTTCCCTTCTAAATTGATTTAACTTGGGTGTTTCAAGATTTGTGATGTTGGTTTAATATTTATTGTTGCGACCAAGGCTCGGCTCCTAGTGGGCTTATTTGTTCCCTTCAGCTTAACGTGTCAGTTGTAACTTTTTTTTTTGATGTCGACTTTATATAGTAAGGTGGAGTGAAGGTCTGCTTAGTTGCTATGGTTACTGATTCGATTTCCAGAAGTAAACGCGTTTTATGAATACTCACACAAAACTTGATGCAAATAGAAAATTGTTTCTTGACAAATGCGATGCTCATTTTTGTCATAATAGTGTGATGTATGAAATGTATCAAATAGTTTTATGACGAAATGAAATAGTCAATAAAGTAAACGTGAAGTAGCTCATAGGGTGACAAAAAAATGGTTTATAGGTTGACATCAAGATTGTTTCTAAAGGGATAGGTCATAACAAGTATAAAGAACATCCGAACGAACGCAGAAGTAGTCAAAGAGAATGAACGTAAAGAATTATTCAATCAACAAAATAAACGTAAAAAGTCGTGTTCTAAAGGTAGGTGCTCCAAGGTGACACGTATGAGGTGACAAGTTAATTGTCGTACTCCCATCAACTGGAAGACTTCAAAACGATGGATTACGAAACAACATGTGCGATCATAAGAAGAGTGTTCCAACTCGGAGTCGAATGGTAAAGTAACTAGTAGAATTTACAAAATATGTCGAATTTTTGATATCATCAAAAAGGGAATAAAGTAAAGTCGCGTAAATGGTTGGAGTTAATCATAAGAGATCAAGAAGAAATTATCCCATATGTATAGGTATACATATATAATACCAGCATTGACGCTCAAAGGAGTAAAATGAGAAACCAGGAAGTATACAAAAATTAGAATGATCAATATTTATATAACAGGCTGATATAAGGTAAATAGTAAGACGTCGTATGATAGACGTAAGAGAACGAAATCATAGTCTAGTATTAAATACTCATTATACATGTAACAGTAGTAGGGATGCAAAAGAGAGCTTATAAGTTACCTGGAAGCAAGCGCGCACGGATATTGGATAAAACAAGGAGAGACTCTATATTTTGAAAAACATGGTCATAGTCTAGGTTTTGAAAACGACCTAGTTCTCTATGACTTCAGCTCGGATACCAATCTGAAACACCCCCAAAAATCAGGACAACGCAGCGGAATGGTAACATTGGGGTGCTACTTCAGGGCACAAAACACAAGTCACGGAAAACAACCTTAAAATGGACGTTTTAAATAAAGTCATATTCTATTTAATAAAAGATCAGAGTTGCAACATGTTTCATTTATAATGTATTAGAAAACATTGTCAAAACGTTTGTCAAATAGTACTCAAGTTATTAAGCCTTCAAAAATATATATATCGTTTTAAGGTATAATACGCTTATAAATGACTAAACTTCTTAAAAACAGTTGGTATTATGTCACTACAATGATTAAAACACCACATTTGGGTATATAAAAGGTTAAACTTAAAGCATAAACCCAAGAAACTAAATAATTTAAAATTTTGGAAAAATCCACTATAAGGGTTCTATATTACTAAAAATGTTTTCAATACCCTTATAGTGGTTTTTACCAAATATGGAAATTTTAATACATTTTTGTAACACTGCGATTCTAAAAGTACTTAATATCATTTTAGATTTTTTTTTCACAGGGTTGAGTATCACATTTAACATCATTTTATAAAATGCAACAATTATTACATTTATACAAGCATTTTATGGTATAATACGTATATAAATGACTAAACTTTTCAAAAACAGATGGTATTATGTCACTACAATGATTAAAACACCACATTTGGGTACATTAAAGGTTAAACCTTAAACCATAAACCCAAGAAACTAAATAATTTAAAATTTAAAAAAAATCCACCATAAGGGTCCTATATTACTAAAAACGTTTTCAATACCCTTATAGTGGATTTTTACCAAATATGGAAATTTTACTATATTTTTGTAACATTGTGATTCTAAAAGTACTTAATATCATTTTAGATATGTTTTTCACAGGGTTGAGTTTCACATTTAATGTCATCTTATGATATACAACAATTATTACATTTATACAAGTATTTTAAGGTATAATACACTTATAAATGACAAAACTTTTTAAAAACAGTTGGTATTATGTCACTACAATGATTAAAACACCACCTTTAGGTATATTAAAGGTTAAACCTTAATGCATAAACCCAAGAAACTAAATAATTTAAAATTTTGGAAAAATCCACTATAAGGGTTCTAAATTACTAAAAACGTTTTCTATACCCTTATAGTGGATTTTTACCAAATATGAAAATTTTACTAATAATTCGTATAGACTATTCAACATATAATTGTGTTGTGAAATAAATGGTTTAAATCGCATTTGATAAATAATAATCATGTATTTGAACTCGTATAATCGCGTAACTAGTTTAATCGCCTTTGTAAATTAACTTTTTAAAGTTTAATTCAGTATAAATATTATTTAAGTGATTCCAAAATGTTTCGCAAAAATTTATAAAAAAACGAACCAACACTATTCATCTGAGGAAATAGTGTCTAGTTTACAAAATATACTTCCGAAAATTATGAAAATCAGCAGGTTTATGTAAAATGTCGTTCCGAACAACTTTGTAGTTTTACATTTCGACTCAATCAGACCCGAAGGCCCTCGAAAATGAGCTTCAGCAGCTGCTGAAGCGTGCACAATTTTTCAGCTTATATATATTAATGTTCGATAACTTTGAAACGTCCGTATCTTTCTGTTTTAACTCCCGTTTTTGTGATTCTTTCGGAGGTAGTCTTCGTAATTAATAGTTTTATAATTATTTTCACAAAATGTATTGTTGTGAAAAGTAATTTTATAAATTAGGTTTTATAAAGTTTTAATTAACGTATAACTAGTAACTATGTATCTTCTTCGTTATAAATCCGTTTTCGTGTTTCTTACCTTTTTGGAAAAAAATCGTGTCATGAGAAGTAGTATTTTATAAAGATATAAAAATGTTTATTTTTAGTTCGAATTAAGTCAGCCTTTTTAGTAGTATAGACATTTTTTTATATAACTTGTTTTATATAGGGTTTATCTTAGACAAAATACACAAATACTCCATAAGTCTTTATATCATATGCTTCATATATTATAAAATCCTTTAGTCCATATTTGTCCAAGAATGTCCATGATAACGAGATCAACAAGTCCTCATTTTTACATGTTCATAAACTTATATAAGTAACTTTTTAAACTATTAACTTATATATACTTTATATGATTTAATCAACACTTGAACAATATTTATTTCCATTACAACATGTAATAATATCCATATAACATGTGACAAAGTGTAACAAAACATAATCAAGTACAAATTTATTTTACAAGTTAATAAGTATCCCTAATAGTGATGAGCCATATAAATATTATATACACACTAAAAATCATAATTATGAAAAGATGAGGGATTTAGATAACCTTATGTGAATGAGTGATGAATGGTAAACAAATCACACCCTTGTGATTTAAATCCTAACTTGAAAAAAAATAATGAAAACCCTTGTAAAGCTTAACCAAGCCTTTAAATCTCCATGGTATGCCTTAGATATAGTGTGGGATTACTTGTAAATGTGGTAAACAAAATTTTTTGCACACCCCCTTGTGATCACTTATAGGAACTGAATAACAAGGACTAGGTGTTGAATTTTTCATATGTGAGGGTTTGAAATCAAGAAAAATCGATTAGGGTTTTCTAGTGGATTTCTTAAGGTTCGGTTAGAGTAGGGTTTTCTTGAGGGTAAGTAATGGTTAGGTTAGTCTAGGATGAGTGTAGTGATGATTCTTAGTTTCTTGTTAAATGAAGAATGGTGGGTAAGTACCAGGTTCCTGAACATGCCATCTACTACAACATTCTCAGTGACAAATATTTCCCTAAGATGTTCTTGTTGCCTCTTCCTCTTTTTAGCAGATGTAGTTGGCTCAGTTTTAGAGAGTTGAGGAGGGGGAGGAATCTTTAGCTTCTCAGCAGTTTCTTGGACACAGTTGAACTTAGCCTGAATGTTCTTTAATAGTTGGGTAGCTCCAGGTCCAATCTTTTTAGCTGTCAAGTCTTTGAGTTCAAGCCATTCAGAGAAGCCAACCTTCTTGAGAGTGAAGTCTGAATCAATAGAGAAGTTGTTGGGCTGATTGTTCCTGTAGATGGTCATGTTACACTTATGAGACTTGTCCTAGAAGCATTTGTACTTAGTGATCTTTTTAGGGCTTGTTCTTTCATTTATGCAGTTGAAGTATTCAGCCCTGAGCTTTTCTCTTTTTGCTTCAATTTCTTTAAGCTTATGCCTCTGAGCCTGTCTCTTAGCCAATGACATTTTCTTTAAAGCTTTCTTTGACTCTTCCTTATACTTTTTGATATCAGACAGCCTTTTAGGCTCTTCCATCTGCTGTTTGGCTTCTTCAATGGTCATTGGCCTCTCCCTAGTGCCCCTGAACTTCTTGAGTTCTAAAAGGTCTGGATTAGATCCTCCTTCATCGACCAAGGGCATGATCATCTTAATTTGATCATCTTTATTTGGTTCAACAATGCCTTTGCCTTTGTCTTGAATGTCATGACGAGGAGGAGATGGTGAGAACTTGGATTCTTTAGTTTTGAACAAATTCTCAGCGATCTAAGAGAATGGAATATTAGTGAACGCTGGAGGCATGACAGACTGAATTGGAGTTAGCATTTCGAAGGTGACTTTAGTCTTTTTCGTTGGTGGATCAGACTCCTTTAGATCAGCATCCTTGTGCACTACCATTGTTAAATTTTTAGCTAGACCAGTCTCCTCGGGCTCCCCCTGAGTTGGTGCATTGGACTCAGTGGGTACTTCATTAGTGGTCTTAGCTGGTGTTGGTGCTGAAGTCTCTTATGTTTTTTGTTCTTTCTCCCCCTTAATATTAGCTTTAGCAGGAGCTGGTATTGGGTTGATCAGAGCAACAACTCGAGTCATAAGTTCCACAAGCTCTGTCATATCTTTGGAAGTTTTGCTGGCCAAGTTAGAGAGCTGGCCAACTAGAGTGAGATTAGGGAACTAACCAGTTTTAATCTGAATGGAAGACTTTAGAATCTTCTCTAAGTACCCAAGTAGCTGAAGATGATGACCAAAGGAACACTTGAACAGATCTACAACTTTATCCAGCTGTGATTTGACTGAGCCTTTGATAGTGCTTTTGAGAGCTTTTTCTAAAATTGCAAACCGTTGGATTTCCACTTTATTGAGCTCTTCAAATTTGTCATTAACATACTCTATTGCTTCTTTGAGTTTAGTATACAAAAGATCAGGGACCTAGTCCTTTAATACTTCACAGACATATTCAGAGAATTCGGGTAAGTTTTCTTTTACTGCCTGAGACACTAGCTATGGAGCTTGCTGAGATAAACATGATGTGAGTGCCTCAGGCAGTTTGGAGACCAGAAGATCATTGATGAGTTTAGGCAGTAGAGAGTTGACAGAGTTCCCAACTGCCATTGGGACAGATGTTCCAATGATATCTCCCAGGTCTATGACTTCAGCAGATAAAGAAGTGATGGTGATGACCACTTCCTTATTAACAGGGACTGAAGAAGTGGGTTTCTTGTATTGCCTTTTCCATATTTCTTTCGCCTAAAGTTCTTGGACATTTTGCATGGATGGGAAAGGAATTGGTGTAAGGCTTGTTGTAGTCTGAGAAGGTTGTTCAACAGAAGCATGAATGTTTCCAGTTTCTTCTTCAGACTCAGCTATACCAGTATCTTCAGTGAAATCCATGAACTCATCATCAGGCATGGACTCTGGTTCAGAGAAATCAGCCTTAGTCTTGTCATCATTACTTGTTTCTTGAACCTTCTTAGTGATTGGTTCATCATCACCCATTGTAGTATCAACCAGTGGCTGATATTAGTTCATCCTCCGGTAAATCATCTTTCTTTTCCTGTATAAAAGTCTTAGTGAATAAGGGTGAATTTGTAATGATGGGAATGGTCACCGTTCGCTGCCCTAGGAGGACTGAGGATGATTATTCAGTCCTCCCCAAAGGAAAAAATCATTTGGGACTCTTTTAATTGTGATAAAGGGACCCCAAAGGCTGAGTGAGTACAATTTAATCAAGGGTCGACTTTCATGTGTAACACCCCCATTTTTACATATAGCAGCGGAAGCTAATATGGGGTATTACTTTAAGGTACAACAGTCAGAATCATAGAAAACGAATCAAAAAGAGTCATTTTTTAAAATAAGTTATCATTCATTATTTCTTCAGAGTTTTTACAAACGAGAGGTCCAAATTATTACAATAAAAGTTTGATGATACGGTTTTCCATCTTATGTCCTCGCCACTCAGTGCCATTAGTTACTCAGATAAACATGCTAAAAAGTCACACAAAGGTTGAGTGGTATCCATAGGTTTAAGTAATATAATGTTGAATGCATTGCAATATTCGGGGATTACGTTGATATACACCGTATGAAAAACATATTTAATTATTGCATTAGCTGATGAATCCGAAGCCTTAGGTGTATGGTGATACGTTATAGGCCCCTGCGGGGTACCTTTGCCAAATTACCCGCGTATTTTATAATGTTGAGAAATTGGTATTTCACGTAACTGGGTACACAACGGGGAGTCCAGTTAAATAGATCTCTTCACATCATTTGCGCTTATAGGAGAGTACTTTAACGGTTTATGTTATTGGGGATTAAAGGCAAAGAATTACTTAGGCATTAGTAATTGGGAAATAGGCATATAGAAATAATTGCATTCATGTTTATAGCATGTATCCCCCTCGCGGGTTTATAAAACATTTGAAATATTAAAATGCGAGGCTATGAACTCACCTGAACAGTTTTAGGGAAATTGATAGCAATGATATGAAATGATTATTAATGCTTCGTCTAGGGCAACATGAGGTAATATATGTCAAGTCTTTGTTTGATTGGAATACTGTAAGATTTTACATCGATGTCGGTTTTGATATTTAAAATGATTATAACACCGTTCTTTTTTTTTATTTTTTTTTTTTTTTTTTTGTTTTTTGCTTTTTTTCTTTTTTTTTTTTTCTTTGTTATCTTTCTATGTTTTTTTTTGTTTTTTCTATTTTTTTTTTTTTTTTTTTTTCCTTTTTTTTTTTTTTTTTTTTTTCTTGTTTTTTTTTTTTTTTTTTTTTCTCTTTTTTTTTTTTTTTTTTATTTTTTTTTTTTTCTTTTTTTTTCTTTTTTTTAGGGCATCATAATTCAGGAAGTCTTTCATTAAACGTTTGAGGAGTAGGGCACTTTTAAATCGTAACCCAACAACTCAGTCAGAACGTATTTCAAGATGAAACTCCTTAATATGAAGTCCCTAGTATTGTGGTTAATGATCTTGAATCTGGGAATGATTTTTGAAAGCAAATCGATGATGAATGATATATTTTTTTTAGTTATAAACTTTAAGCAGTTTAAGATTTTATTCAATATAGGAAATGTTAAGCAAGTTCAAGCGTTAATTAAATTTATGTCTTGTAAATGTTTGAACGGTTTTTTTATACCTTTCAAAATGTTACATTTTAGACCTTGAGTTTGAAAAGTGGCAGAATATACCCTTGGAGGTTTGCACTTTTACGACTTTGGTCCCTCAAGTTTAAATGATTACAAGTAACCTTGTACTTTAAAAAAGTGACATAATAGACCTTGTAGTTTATAACTTTGATAAATGACACTTTTAGTCCTTTAGTTATAAAGTTTTGAAGTTACGATATATTACCTTGCAGGATTATTTTTATTAAAAACAGTCCAAATTGCCATGCAAGCTTATTTTAAAATTCTATAGTATTTATAAGTTATAATAAACTAAAATATGAAGATTTAACACAACGCAAGTTTAAATTAACGATTCGTTAAGCTAGGAAGCAAAACGGGTCATATTAGGGTTTTAAAATGAAAACGCACGGGTTTTAAGCTCAAATTATTTCATGACTTATCAAAGCACTTATTTTAATGTTAGTTAAGCTTATTAGGATAGATTACAATAATAGTTTACAAGCTTAGCTTATAGATTAAGCAAAAACATGAAATTAGGGTTTCGGGTGTACGGTTTTGGATCAAAAAGGTATAACACATAGGTTTTTGAGTTCAAAGCTTTATATTATGATTTTAGCATGATCATATGAACATTATAAAGGTATTAATACAGAATATAAGCTTAGAGAACCTGGTCTTGAGCTTATAGCTTAGAAACGGGTCAAAATTGGGACTTTTAGCTTCATACGCCTAGAATAACGACCCCCGGGCTTTATTTCTTGGTTTCTTTTGCTTAATTTATGTACTTGAGCCTTCTTAAGACCTCTTAGGATCTTTTAGAGCAAAGGATTGCTTCTATGTAAGGGTTATAGAGGAGGAAGTGGGGATGAAGGAAAATGAATTGTTTAGGGTTCTATTTATAGGTGAATGACCCTTAAAGGCCAAGGTAAGCTATGTGAGCTGGTTAGGACATGTGGTAAGTATAGAGGGTGATGAGGAGGGTCTATAGGATGAGTTTCTAGGGCTAGAAACTAGCTTTGATGTGTTGTCTTGGTCCTTGTATGCCGCGGCTAAGAAGAAAGAAAAATGGTGATGTGGCTCATTTCAAGACCAAGAATGGAGTAGATATTTGAGAGAGGTCCTTGTAAGAAGATTTCACTTCTATTAGGTGCATCATCAAGGTGCTTGAATGCAAGAAAAACTTTCAAAATGGGTCAAAATGCAAAGGTTATGAGTTTCGGGTACATTAGGGCTTAATTAGGGTTTTCAAGCTTGAATTTCATGTACATTTGATTAGGAATGATAGGTTACTGATTCCAAGCCTTATATTAAGGATTATAATCGAAAGTTGATAGGTGGTTTAGGTTAAAATGGGTAGAAAATGAGTAAACGGGTCAAAAGTTACAATTAGGGCATAATTAGGATTTTCTAACTTTGTTTCTTGTATATTGTTGTTAATATGGTGAAATGATGATGGAAAGTGATTGAGAATGTTGTAATTTATGTTATTATCACTTATTTGAGAGTTGGTCTGAGTTTACAATGGATAAAAATCAAGAAATGGGTCATGGTTCAGAAACTAGCTCGTTTTTAGGGTTTAGGGTTTTGAATTAGGGTTTTGAGTGTAAAAAGATGTATGAAAGCTTATGAATAGAATAATTAGGGTTTAAACATTTTATATTGAGTGTATTAGCTTGTACACAAGTGATGGTGAAGAAATTAGAATGAAAACGGAGGTAAAACGGCTATTTTAGAGATCATGCTTAATGACTTATACATTGAGCTTTTAGAGACTTGTACATTGAGCTTTTAGAGACTTGTACTTTGACTTGAAGAGACTTTATATTTCAAATGAGATGTCATATTGCTTTTACCTATGCTTTAGTAGCTTGTGCATTCACTTTAGATATTAATCTTTCATGATATTAGGGTTTAGAGGCATACAGTAACGGTTTAAAGCCCGTTTTGATATAATGTTGCAAATGGTACATTATAGGAATAATGTACTTTGTAAAAATGATATTATGATATTGACTTGATATATTATGATGATTGCTTGACATATATGAAGATAGGATTGCCATATGTAGGTTGCCTGAGCCCGTTAACTTTAGTTATGCAAGAAATGTTGTACATCGAGATATTGGCAAAGTAAGTAATGTATTAAAGCAAAAAATTTCCCTGAAAAGGATAGAGTTAAATATTTAATTGATAGAGTGTTAATCATATAACTTAATAGAGGATATTACATTTAATGAAAATTGCGGTTGTTTATAGTCCCTCCTTAAAGATATTCTCGTCCTGAGATTTAATTTGATGTTGAAGTGATGATTGAAAATAGATGAGGATATTTGGCACGAATTTCGTCTTCGCGTTCCCATGTAAACTCTGGCCCTCTTTTAGAGTTCCATCGCACTTTGACTATAGGAATATGACTTCGCTTTAGCTGCTTGATTTCACGATCCATTATCTCCACTGGTTCTTCTATAAAGTTGAGTTTGTCGTCGAGTTGAAGTTCTTTCATTGGAATAATAAGAGATTCATCGGATAAGCACTTATTGAGATTAGAAACGTGGAAAGTATTGTGGATACTACTAAGCTCTTCAGGAAGCTCTAGTTTGTACGCCACTGGGCTAATTCGTTCAAGAATTTTAAATGGTCCAATGTATCGTGGATTAAGCTTTCCTCGTTTTCTGAATCGAAAGATACCCTTACAGGTTGATACTTTTAACATAACATGATCGCCAACTTGAAATTCTAAAGGATTTTGCCTTACATTACCGTAACTTCTTTGTCGATCTCTTGCAGCTTGCAAGCGTTGACGAATTTATACGATCTTTTCAGTGGTTTCTTGAATTATTTCTGGTCCCGTAAGTTGAGAATCTCCAACTTCGGCCCATCAAACAGGTGATCTACACTTTCGCCCATAAAGTGCTTCGAACGGTGCTGCCTTGATACTAGCATGATAACTGTTATTGTAGGAAAATTCTACCAATAGTAAATGTTTATCCCATCCTTTCCCGAAATCTATAACACAAGCTCGTAGCATGTCTTCTAGTGTTTGGATGGTTCTTTTACTTTGTCCATCGGTTTTAGGATGATATGCTGTACTCGTGTCTAGTTGAGTACCCAAAGCATTTTGCAATGATTGCCAGAATTTGGATGTGAAATGACTATCACGATCCGAGATGATAGAAATTGGCACGCCATGTCGAGAGACTATTTCTTTGATGTATAACCTTGTAAGGGTTTCCATACTATCAGTCACTCGAATGGGAATGAAATGTGCTGATTTGGTAAGACGATCGACAATGACCCAGATGGCATCATGTCCGGTTGAGGTTTTGGGTAGCTTTGTAACAAAATCCATTGTTATTCTTTCCCATTTCCACATAGGAATTTCTGGTTGTACCAATAAGCCGGATGGCTTTTGACATTCTGCTTAAACTCTAGAACATGTCAAACACTTGCTAACATATTCTGCGATGATTTCCTTTATGTTAGGCCACCAATAGAGTTTCTTTAAATCATGGTACATCTTATCAGAACCCGAGTGAATAGAATATTTTTATTTATGAGACTCATGCATGATTAAGTCTTTCAAACCGCCAAAAAGTTATAACCAGCTTTGGTTTTTGATACAACGAGTTCCATCAGGACGAATTTCAAATGATTTGTCCATTCCTCCTAGGTTCTCGTTTTTGACATTTTCTTCTTTGAGGGCTTCATTTTGGGCTTTGAGAATTTGAGATGGTAATTTTGGATGAACAGTTAAGATTAGTGCCCGAACTCGGAGAGGTTTGATTTGTTTCTTTCAGCTTAAGGCATCTGCCACAACATTTTCCTTTTCGGGATGATAGCAAATCTCACAATTATAATCTGCGAGTAATTCTAACCATCGGCGTTGCCTCATATTCAATTCTTTTTGACGAAGAATATGTTGAAGGCTCTTGTGATCAGTGAAAACTGTACACTTTGTACCGTATAGATAGTGTCTCCAGATTTTAAGAGCGAATATTACTGCTCCTAATTCAAAATCATGAGTGGTATAGTTTTCTTCATGAGGTTTGAGTTTTCAAGATGCATAAGCAATGACTTTTTCTCTTTGCATTAATACAGCTCATAACCCTTGAAGAGATGCATCACAGTAAACGACAAAATTATCGTTTCCTTCTGGTAATGCTAAGATTGGTGCTTCACAGAGTTTTTGTTTAAGGAGTTGAAAAGCTGATTCTTGTTCTTCACCCCAGATATAACTCTTGTTTTTCTAGGTTAATTTAGTCAAAGGCTTTGCAATTTTTGAAAAACCTTTGATAAATCTTCGGTAATAGCTGGCGAGTCCTAAGAATTAACGCACTTCTGTGGGTGTAGTGGGAGATGTCCAATTCTTAACAGCTTCAATCTTGGCAGGATCAACATGAAGTCCTTGACTATCGATGAGATGACCAAGAAATTGCACGATATGAATACAGAAATCTCATTTAGAGAACTTGGCATACAATTTCTCTTTTTGGAGTAATTCCAAGATAATTCTGAGATGATTTGCATGTTCTTCTTCGTTACGAGAATAGATAAGAATATCATCGATAAACACTATTACGAATTTATCCAGATATGGTTTACATACACGATTCATGAGATCCATGAATACAGCAGGTGCGTTTGTTAAACCAAATGGCATGACTTGAAATTCATAATGTCCGTATCTCGTTCTGAAAGCAGTCTTAGGAATATTTTCTTCCCTTACTCTCAGTTGATGATAACCTAATCTTAAGTCAATTTTTGAATAAACGCTTGAACCTTAAAGTTGATCGAATAAGTCATCGATCCTTGGTAATGGATAACGATTCTTTATGGTAAGTTTATTCAACTCTCGGTAATCGATACACATTCTGAAAGATCCATCCTTCTTTTTAACAAATAAGACAGGTGCTCCCCAAGGTGATGTACTTGGTCGAATGAAACCTCGGTCGATGAGTTCTTGAAGTTGGTTAGATAACTCCTGCATTTCTGAAGGAGCCAATCTATAAGGTGTTCGAGCTACAGGTGCTGCTTCGGGGATTAAGTCGATTTGGAATTCTACTTGGCGAACGGGAGGGAGACCAGGTAGATCTTCAGGAAAAACATCTGGAAATTCTTTGACTACGGGAATGTCTTCTCGTCCTTTCTCGTCTGATTTCTTCTCCATTACTTGAATCATGAAAACTTAACAACCTTGGGATATATACCTTTCAGTTTTTATACAAGATATGAGATTTAGTCGAGTTTTACTTTGATCACCTCGAATGATTAGAGTTTCACAGTTGATAGGAATGTGAACGACTTTTTCGTCACAGAGAATTTTGGCATGATACTTGGATAACCAGTCTATACCGATGACAACATCGAAACTACCAAGCTTAATTGGCATGAGATCGATTTTGAAAGGTTGATTTAGCAGAGTTAAAGTGCGGCCTTTAATAACGGTGTTTGTGCTTACTAAGTTTCCGTCAGCCATTTCGATATCATAAAAGGTATCTATTGTAATAGACGGAATATTTAGCTTAGAGGCAAGAGATATGGATATAAAGCTTCTATCAGCTCTGAAATCAAAACAATACCTTTAATCTAAAATGCTGTTTAATAGAATACATACCGTAAACTACGTTCGGTCTTGTTGAGGCATTCCTATCTTTCTGTTGTAGGCTTCTTCCTTGGCATTGATGTTGGTCTTGCGGCATGATTGTATAATGTCACTTTTTCTCACAGGGATAGACAATTAAGGACTGTTACTGGTAGTTGATTACTTCCAGTGGCTGGCCTCTTGTTTCGGCAGTTCTTGCTCAAATGGCCCACCTTGTTGCAATTAATTACTTACCTGTACAAGTGTCGGTGTGATGAAATTGCATCTCTTGCACAAAGAAGAGGTCTTCAGCATACCTATTGTTTTTGATGGAGTAACAGCTTTAGGCTCTACAGCTTCTTGCTTTGGTTTTGGCTGCCGATTGTGTTGCCGTATTACTTGGTGTTGCTGGTAGTTGTTGTTGCTGCGGGAGCTGTTGTTGAAAGTTCTTCTGTCGTCAAACTTTCTTTTGTTGTCACTCGATACTTGCATTGGAGTATGCTTAGTTACTTGATCCATTAGCCTTTAGGCTATGTTGATGGCTTCCTCTAAAGGACTAAATCTTTGTTGTTTACCGTGTTCAATGCAGAGTTTTCTTAGTAGGACCTGATGTTCCTGTGGATTACATAGACTGTGCCATTATCGCAGCTGGAGTTCTAGGAGCGAGGTGACACTATCTCAATAACTTTCTAATGGCATCTTGAGTCATAGCCGGTGCTTCCATTGTTGATGTTCTTTTTGGAGGCATTCTATCAATAAAAGATAACACGTAATAAGAATGATATCACCAAGTTTTAATGCTTTGTTCTTCTTAAATTGATTAAGAGAAATGCTTATGTTTGAAACGCTTAAAGAATAATGCTTCTTTTATCGCATTTTTAACAATGGTGATATTAAAGTTTATGTTATGATGCTGAATGTACGATGGTTGTATGATGAATGAATGAGGATTAATATTTGTAGAATAAAGTGGTAAGAACAAAGGTAGATAACGTGGTTTGCCTTTTATTTAGAACAACTTGCCTTAGTACAATACATAGTAATAGATTTGACAAGTGTTTTTATTTTCCCATACATCCCGTGGCTAGGTTATTAAGGCTAAAATACTAGAATTTAAACTAGATACGGGATGAATCACTCCATACGGTTTTGAGTTCGATGAGTGGCATCTATGAGATTTTCTATGTTTGCTTTGGTAACGCGTTTCCATGTCGTTGATGACTTCTACTAATTCAGCAATCCTATAGCGGGCTAGAGAATTTTATGGTTGCATCCTATTTGCTTCCTCTGGGGAGTTTGGAAATCTAGAGTATGTGCTTGCTGAAGTTCGGCTTCCAGAGAATAAAATCTCGTTTTGAAATAATTATAGTTCCTTTTCCGAGGCCTTCGATTCCGTTTTCAATATGCTCGATACGTTCGATGGGGATTGCATCTAGGATATTTAAGATATCCAGGATTTGTTCTTCATGACGCTCGATAGTTGACTCATGAGAGCTTTTGCCAATCTCAAAAGTTTAAGGTTGAAACGGGGTAGAAGAAGATGATTTTGTTCGGAAGAAAGAATTCTTGAGGTTTAGGAGGTATGATAATTGGAGGCGGGATTTGTGATTTTTCATTATAGAAAGCTTGTATAACTTCCATGTAAGGATCATTGGGAAATAACAAAAGGGTCGGTGAAGCTAGCGGGACAATTCCAAATGAATTGGAAGCACTAGAGTAAGTTTTCCCTGGAGAGGCCAGGACATAATCCGGAGAAGCCGGGGGAACATAGTTTGGGAAATTGGAAGAAAAGGCATCCTCCAAATTGGCAGTAGGATGGTCGGGGGAAGACATCGTTCTGCTTAACAACCCAGCAGTAAATAACATAAGTTATTTATTTAGTAATATAATAGTTATGTAACTTTACATACCATTTCGGGAGATATAGCGGCACGGAGGACTTTCTTGGATGGAAAAAGAAAAGTAGTTATAGTTAAGGTTTTAACCTTGTTCTCTATAACGTTGGCTCTTGATACCAAATTTGTAACACCCCCATTTTTACATATAGCAGCGGAAGCTAATATGGGGTATTACTTCAAGGTACAACAGTCATAATCATAGAAAACTAATTAAAAAGAGTAATTTTTGAAAATAAGTTATCATTCATTATTTCTTCAGAGTTTTTACAAACGAGAGGTTCCTAAAATCTATACAATAAAGTTTGAATGATAACGGTTTTTCCATCTTTATGTCCTCACCACTCCGTACCATTAGATACCTGAGATAAAACATGCTAAAAAGTCAACACAAAGGTTGAGTGAAATCCATAGGTTTAAGTAATATAATTTGAATGCAAATGCGATATTTGGGTTACGTTCACCCAGTATTGAAAACATATTTATTATTGCCATTAGTTCATGAATCCGAAGCCTTAGGGTATAGTGATACATTATTGCCCCTGCGGGTACCTTTACCAAAATACCCGTGTGATTTCTAATGATGTGCGATTGGTTACACGTAATTGGGTACACCAACGGGGAGTCCAGCCCAAATAGATCTATTCACATCATTCTCGCTTACTATGGAGAGTAATTAACGGTTCATGATTATGGGGACTTAAAGGCAAAGCAGTTACTTAGGCAATAGTAAATTGAAATAGCATACATAAATAATTGCATTCATGTTTATAACATGTATCCCCCTTACGGGTTTATAAAAAGATTGAAATGCGAGGCTATAAACTCACCTGAATAATTATAGGGAAATTGATAGCAATGTATATGAAATGAATAGTAACGGATTTGTCACGGGCAACCTGGGGTAATATATGTCAATTCTTAGTTTGATTGAATATGTAAGATTTTACATCGATGTCGGTTTTGATATTAAAATTATCATAACCCCGTTTGGGCCATCATAATTCAGAAGTCATTCAGTAAACGTTTAATGAGCTAGGGTACTTTAAATCGTAAACCCAACAACTCAGTCATAACATAATACTAAGATGAAACTCCTTAATATGAAGCTCCCTAGTATTTTAGGATGATATGAATCTGGGACATTATTTTTTAAAGCACATCGATGATGAATGATATAATAGTTATAACATAAGAAGTTTTAAGCATTTTATTCAATATCTGGAAATGTTAAGCACATCAAGCGTTAATTAAAGTTATGTCTTGTAATGTTTTGAATGTGTTTTTATACTTTTTCAAAATGTTACATTTTAGACCCTTGAGTTTGAAAAGTGGCAGAATATACCCTTGGAGTTTGCACTTTTACGACTTTGGTCCCTCAAGTTTAAAAGATATCCCAAGTAAACCTTGTACTTTAAAAAGTGACATAATAGACCCTTGTAGTTATAACTTTGATAAAATGACACTTTTAGTCCTTTTAGTTATAAGTTTCTGAAAGTTACGATATATACCCCTTGCATGGATAATTTTTACAAAACATGTCCAAATTGCCATGCAAGCTTATTTTAACATTTCAATAGACATTTATAAGTTATAATAAACTAAAATATTAAGATTTAACATGACGCAAGTTTAAATTAACGATTCGTTAAGCTAGGAAGCAAAACGGGTCATATTAGGGTTTTAAAAATGAAAACACGCGGGTTTTAAGCTCAAATTCTTTCATGACTTATCAAAGCACTTATTTTAATGTTACTTAAGCTTATTGGGATAGATTATAACAATAGTTTACAAGCTTAGCTTATAGATTAAGCAAAAACATGAAATTAGGGTTTCGGGTGTACGGTTTTGGATCAAAAAGGTATAACACATAGGTTTTTGAGTTCAAAGCTTTATATTATGATTTTAGCATGATCATATGAACATTATAAGGGTATTAATACAGAATATAAGCTTAGATAACCTAGTCTTGAGCTTATAGCTTAGAAACGGGTCGGAATTGAGACTTTTAGCTTCGTATGCCTAGAATAACGACTCCAGGGCTTTGTTTCTTGGTTTCTTTTGCTTACTTTCTGTACTTGAGTCTTCTTAAAACCTCTTAGGATCTATTAGAGCAAATTATTTCTTCTATTTAAGGGGTATAGAGGAGGAAGTGGGGGATGAAGAAAAATGAAGTGTTTAGGTTACTATTTATAGTCGAATGACCCTTAGAGCTCAAGGAAAGCTTTCAATCTGAGTTAGGACACATAAGAGACCTATAGGGTGATGAGGAGAAGCTAGTAGATGAGTTGTATAAGCTAGAAAGTAGATTTGGTGTGTTGTTTTGTCCCTTTGATGCCGCGGCTAAAGAAGAAATAACAAGGGTGATGTGGCTCATTTTAAGACCAAGAATGGAGTAGATATTTGTGTGAGATGATTGTAAGCTGCTTAGAAGAGAATTAGCATGGTCATTGAGGTGCTTGGTTGCAAGAATAACTTTCAAAATTGGTCACTTTGCAAAGGTTTTGATTTCGGGTTCATTAGGGCTCAATTAGGGTTTTCAAGCTTGAATTTCGTGTATACTTGATTAGGAATGATAGGTTACTGATCCTAAGACTTATATTAAGGATTATAATCAAAAGTTGATAGGTGGTTTGGGTTAAAATGGGTAGAAATGAGTAAACGGGTCAAAAGTTACAATTAGGGCATAATTAGGGTTTTCTAGCTTTATTTCTTGTACATTGTTGTTAATATGGTGAAATGATGATGGAAAGTGATTGATAATGTTGTAATTTATGTTATTATCACTTATTTGAGAGTTGGTTTGAGTTTACAATGGATAAAAATCAAGAAACGGGTCATAGTTTAGAAACTAGCTCGGTTTTAGGGTTTAGGGTTTTGAATTAGGGTTTTGAGTGTAAAAAGATGTATGAAAGCTTATGAATAGAATAATTAGGGTTTACACATTGTATATTGAGTTTAGTAGCTTATACACAAGTGGTGGTGAAGAAATTAGAATGAAAACGGAGGTAAAACAACTATTTTAGAGATCATGCTTAATGACTTATATATTGAGCTTTTAAAGACTTGTACTTTGACTTAAAGAGATTTTATATTTCAAATGAGATGTTATATTGTTTTTACATATGCTTTAGTAGCTTGTGCATTCACTTTAGATATTAATCATTCATGGAGATAGGGTTTAGAGGCATACAATAACGATTTAAAACCTGTTTTGATATAATGTTGCAAATGGTACCTTATATGAGTAATGTACTTTGTAAGAATGATATTATGATGTTGACTTGATATATTATGATGATTGCTTGACATATATGAAGATAGGATTGCCATATGTAGGTTGCCTGAGCCCGTTAACTTTAGTTATGCAAGAAATGTTGTACATCGAGATATTGGCAAAGTAAGTAATGTAATAAAGTGAAAAATTTCCCTGAAAAAGGTGAGTTCATATATAATTGATAGATTGTACATCATCTAACTTAATAGATGGATATTTACATTTATGAAAATTGCAGGTTGTTATAATAACCCCGACTCTTTATTTCTTTCTATGGCTTACTCTCACCATCTCCTTCGCTTTCTCTATTCGTTGATATCTCTTTAATTGGAGTTATCCCTAATTTTGGAGTAAAATTATTAATCTTTCTCTTCTCAATCACTTTCACTTCATGATGATCTCCCTCCACTCAAAGTTGTGAGACCTATTTTATATGCCTAGAAAGCACTTATTGTTTCCAACATTGTAACCTGTTCTCCTATTTTTAAATAATTTTTCTCATCATCCCTTATCGGGGTGTATAACCTTGACTCTTTATTTCTTTCTATGGCTTACTCTCATTGTCTCCTTCACTTCCTTTATTCATTGATATCTCTTTAATTAGAGTTATCCCTAATTTTAGAGTAAAATTATTAATATATATCTTCTTATTCACTTTCTCTTCATGATGATCTCCCTCCACTCTAAGTTATGAGACCTATTTTATATGAATAGAAAGCCCTAAATGTTACCAACATTGTAACTTGTTCTTCTGTTTGTGGTGTATAACACCGACTCTTTATTTCTTTCTATGGCTTGCTCTCATTATCTCCTACACTTTCTCTATTCGTTGATATCTCTTTAATTAGAGTTATCCCTAATTTTAGAGAAAAATTATTAATCTTTCTCTAATCATTCACTTTCTCTTCATGATGATCTCCCTCCACTCTGAGT